>JAIPRN010004682.1:0-13757 GCA_025469175.1 Geopemphigus sp. TES_GeoC_2020
CTAAACATTACACGTTCGACCAATGCGCGAACAGACACCAGCCCGTCCGACGCTCCGCGGTACCAATAATACACTAAGTCGATAATCGGCCGACTGCCGAACGATAGGATACGTCTGCTGCTTAGCTTGTACAATGCTCGATGGCGTCTCGTCTCACGATAATTCCTATCAATTAAAACGAACAAAAACCGTAATCGTTAATCGTAAACGAATGTCTAGCCGCGGGTTCGCGACAGTAATTATATTTGTTTCCGTTTCGGAACTCGCGAAAGGAGATTTCGTTCGCGTTTTTTCAAATTGTCCCCGATCGTCTTTTCGTCGGTCTTTTTTTTTAAGTTTGTTGGCCAATAATATCCACAGCTTCCCTTCTAACTCGTCCTTTTATTATATTCGCTTGTTCCGGTTTCGTTACTTGATTCTTCTTTTCTTTGTCTTAGCGCTTGTATATATACATACACTTATCTTTTTCTTTCTCGATTGTTAAACTTCGTAAATACCTGTTGTTACAAAGGCTCGCGGAATAATATTAAATACGTTATAAACAATCGCGAAATAGTGCCGAATAATCGCTATTTAGGCGAATTCCTGCCCGCCGTCGCACCGTCCAACGGTAGTCCAAAAGTGTGCGACGTCGTTAGCCAAATTAACCACCCCTATTTTTTTAACACGATATCGGCAATACACTCCTGGCCCGGAACGCCTAAAGGCAGTACTTCGGACCAGTGGGTCGTCGTCGTTTATTTACTCCCCCCCCACACGGTAATTCTTAAACAAAAACCAACGCTCCTTAAAAACTATCGCTCGCCCTGTGCGGTCATTTACATCTTCCTTCAGGTACGCTTAGCTAGCACACGAGGCGCGGTCTCCTTTACGGCCAAATCAACCCTCGCGAAATCAACAAGTATTTACTACGATTCGAGCAATTGACGGCCGCCGACACGCAGTCGTCCAAAGGTGTGCGACGTCAATGGAGTCCTCGATACGCTAACGAGTAGTCGTCTAAAGTTAAACTCGGTGCAATTATATTTTGATAATCCACTCGGCTCGTGTGCTCTTGAACGGATTACCGAACGTCAACCGACGGCGGTTCCTTCAAACGCCCAACCGTCTCAACGGGTGGTGCGCCGCGGTGTTTAGGCTTTTCGTAATAAAAAAGGTTATATTATTTTTGACGCGCGCGGTATGCTCAGGTTTCGGCGTCTATTCCGTTTTCATCGTCGTGACCCGTCGGCGAAAATACTAAATATAACCTCGTCGCGAATAATTGTCCAACCAAATAATATATATATATAAATAAAACGAACGATAATCGCACGAACGCTCGTTACTCACTACTGTTACTATTACGAACGACTTCGTAATCTATTTCACGAATAAATTATAGGTCTGACCGGGCGTGGCCCCGCGTGACCCCCGCGCTCCGGTTATGTTTTCAGTTTTTCAATCAACCGGCGCGCGCGCGTACACGCACGCACACTGGTAACCAGAAAAAAAAAACCGTAGCCGCAACACGACTTCCATTCCGGCGCGAGACCGGTAATTTTTTTATTCCGATAATAACGGCACCGGTGTATAGCGCTCGGGCAACGGTCAAGGGAAATTTTTCGGAGAGATTTTTAAACGGGGCGCGTAAATAATGTATCGCGCACGGGCGCACGACGCGTGGTACGCGCGCCGTTCGCCTCGGGCTAATATGTATCTATCGTAACGCGTAAAGTCGTCGCCATTGACATTGTCGCGGCCGCTTTCGAAATGAAACGAAATTCCACCGCGCCGACCATATTTCGTTTTTTCAGATCGTTCGATTCGTGTCCGAACGCGTTTTGTACGCGCGCGTATCGTCAGACGGGTGTATTACAATAACTAAACAAAACGTATCGGTACGCTATCGGTAAAGTCGTTTTATTATTTTCCCCCGGCGTCCTACCAGCTCCGAGTAATTCGTCAACTACGCCATTCTCGCGATTTATTTATCTCGCGGTTGACTAATTATAACGTACGGCGAATGAAATTAGCGTATAACGGACGAACGAAACTAAATACCTCGTAAACGCGAGCGATTAATTAACACGGTTACGATATATTTGGTAATTCGGATTCTAGTTTCTTCAGCCGTTTGATAAACTTGGAAGGGATTATGAGACGGGCCATTCTGGGTGCTCAATCAAGGCGTGGATAGGACATACGAAAACTATGCGGGATAGATGGTCCGCTCTTCTCCGTTAGATCCTCGCAATAGTCAAACGAATTAACTAACTAAAACAAAAATCTGTACAGTGTCCATTCGTTACGAACGATATAAAATTACGTTCGTACGTAATAATGTCGTCGGTTTCTTCTATGATTTCTGAAGATAATAACGCCAAAAACATTACCGCGATATAGATAATGCGAATACCGTGTTGGGTCCTTTTTTTAACGTACGCTTATAAATTCCCCGAAAACCTAAGGCTCGATAGTTTTATTGACTTGTTTTATTTTTATTGACTTAACGGTCACGTTCCGGCGAGTTTCTCACGGGCCGTTTGCGCGAGCGATCCGCGCAAAGTTCGTATTCTTTTTTAGCGCATATTCCGAATGAGATGGCCGGGTGAAACTCCCGAAACTCGAACGTTGGTTATTGTTTGCCGGCCGATACCGTAGTTATCACTAAACTCGCGCTGACGAGAGACATCGTTCCGCCGCTCGAGGAGACGAGAAACTTCCCTCTGCTGGCCGGAGATTTGCTCCTCGACCGACTGCCTGTGTCGTACCGCTTTCGTAGACGGCCCACCAGAGACCGTCCTGCACACGGTTCCGCGGACCGCTCTATTTAGATTGTCCTTAGCCGGGCGTAATTTTTCACTTGTTTATAACGTCAACGCGGTCAATTGGCCGTGGCGGTTAGTCAGGGCGTTCTCGCTATAGAATTCGTCGTTATCGATAGCGGCGTTTATGTTTATATCCTTTTCGCGTCTGTCCCTTTTATTTTCGATATCCGTAAAGTCGTACGTGTTTAAGCCGACTTAAGTATTTCCTAGGACGCCTACGATCTAATATTGTCCCGTTACGTAACCCTATGCCGGATGGTCGTCGCCTATTGCGCGTGTTTACGCGTTTTTGCGTGATTCAGTTTTCTTATTGTAGACACGGCTAATGTACGTTATTATAATTCGTTACACTTGGACGTTTTGAGAAGATCCAGTGCCGGATAGTTTTCGTCGAAGTCGAATGTTGGCGATATATATTTTTACGGCGAAATAAACGACTCGAATAACTAGATCGACTAATTGTCGTCATTATGACGAGCGCGCGTATACACGGTCGAACGCGGGACGTTCCGCGATTAATAAACGGTGGATACCGTAGTTACGACGACAGTTGATCAGCGCGGCTATATTATACAGAGTATTAATATATCCTTAGCGCCGTCAGTGGCGTACTTAGACCCGAATTTCGAGGCGGGGGGTTAATTTTTAAATACGTAAATCGGACGACCCTAACGGAACAAGACGCGTTACAAACGTTAATGGACTATTCGTTTTATAACGAACACGTTATATTTTAATAACGTGTATCGACGTTTAAAAATATTTTAGTCGTTCGTTATTATTGATTAAAAATCTCGTGAGAAATTAGATTTTTCTTAAAAATACCGCTAATGTAACGTTCTTATAATTCGTTACACTCGGACAATTTGAGATGATCCGGTGCCGGATAGTTTTTATCGACAGTCAAACGTTGGCGATATATTTTTACGGCGAAACAAACGACTCGAATAACTATATCGACTAATTGTCGTCATTATGACGAGCGCGCGTATATCGTTACACGGTCGAACACGGGACGTTCCGCGATTAATTATCGGTGGATAATTACGACGACAGTGTCCGGTCATAGATCAGCGCGGCTATATTATACAGGGTGCTAAAATATCGTACACGCCGCCACGAGTGGATGCACGGGCGCCACGCGGTCCGCTTTTGGTCCGTCGCCCGTCCCGTTCTTGTTCCGAAAATTGTGTACGTCCGCCAAAATCGTCCGCCGTCGGTTCGCTTCGGTTTTCGAATAGAACGTTCGTAAACCTAACCGAACGGGACGAACGTTCGAATTACGATTTTTCGGTTTTGATCGCCCCCAACCCCCCACGACTTTCGGTCCAGTCATCCGGAGTGACGTTGTTGGCCAACCCGGGCCAACGATACGGGCGTTCGCCGACGTCGCGTCCCGTTTTACGCCGATAGTATTTTACGCGCACCGGCCGAGGAACGTTACGTCAGTCCGGTGTACGTTCGCGGCTAAAACCCGTAAAACGCCCGGGCGGACATTATCGAACGGACGCATCTGTTGGCCGCCGATTCGCGCCCGTTCCTTCATTCGTCGGCGAATTCCGACGGAACGATTCGTAAACGATGACTATCCCGTCGATCGTAGATGGCGTAATCGCCGTGATTGTTCGACGATCGTTGGACCGTAACGATCCCGAACGGCGCGTTTCGAGAAACACGTACGGGACGCGTGCGTTCGTGCGTTTGTTTTGCGCGCGTCGCCGCGGAACACGGCGATTCGTACAACGAGGTGGTAAATTGAACCGGGCGATTTCGCGCCGAACGTTTTTGTTTCCGTCTCGTCCGCGCGCGCGGTAATCAGACACGCGAATAAGTTATTCCGATTACGGCTTAATTACACCGACAGTAGCGATTTTAACGATCTATCAAAAGTTCCATTGTCGTTCGTTATCCTCCCCCTCCCGGGGAAACCGTCGTTTCCGAGGGACTCGCGTGTTTTAATTCGAATTTAATACGGCGAACGGGTTCGCGACGACACGACAAAACCGCGAACAAAACGCACGGCGCCGTACAATAATAATAATAACAACGATAATATTACGTAAACACGAAACGCCAAGCGTGTACAACGAGCGTTATATATATATGTACACGGTCGCGTATTAAGTATACCAGTGGCCTATTTATAGGTTAAGCGTGGGGAGGTTAAGGGTTTTCGAGTCCCCCCTCGTAGAAAAAGTTTTAAGCGTGTCGATAGTATGACAGTCGGTTTTAATTCGTGAATGATTACGAATAAAACGAAAGTCTTTCTTCGATTTCGTTAATTTATTTTTATGAAATTCCGATAAAAACGGTGTTTCGGAATTATTTCGTATTTACGAGTCACCCCCCCCCCCGTTCGTAAATACGCCGCTGAACGCCACGCTACGGCCGGTACCGTTAAATATACTACGAAATCACGAATGTCAATATTGGGCGAATGGTGTTTTCACCGAACCGCGATTGGTTGACCGTAACCGCGGTCAACGTCGGTTCGGAAACGTTGACGACCCGTGACGAAATCGATACTACGTATTATTCGTGGACCACGAAAAACGCACGCCGGCGTTTAGTCGTTCTCCCTATCGCGTTTTCTTTTTGATAAAAATGTGTTCTCAAAACAAACAAAAACCCGAACCGACAAACATTTTTTCGACCGTATAGCGTATAGCGTCGTCTCGTGATGGTAGCGCCCGTTCGTATAGCGAACTCCCGTCGGCGCCAAACGTAACTCGGGCGACATTCAATCGCGTCGCCAACGTGTCGCGTTTTCGACAGCCTGACGTCATCGCCGTCCGGGACGTACAAAAACGGCGTACGGTTAGATAATACGATTATCGTTTCGCGACCGTCGCACGTTCCTGGGCCCCGGCCCGGGCCAGTAACACGTCTGCCGAAAGCGTCTTGGTAACGATAATTTACTAATTACTTAACCAACCTACCCGCGGCACGGACGAGAGCGGCGTAACGACGCTAAAGGAGACCGTGGATACGATACCGTAACGTATACTCCGAAATACGATCGAGTTGTTATTATTACGTTAATAACAATTTCGCGGTTATTTATTGAATTATCGTAACCTTTTCTCGTCGACTCTTCGCGTGTTTTATATATTTACTGGTACGCGCGCCGCCACTGTAAATGGCGGAAATCCCCCGCGTCGCTCGAACGCCGTACGGACTACAATATTAACCAGCGCTAGTTCGGTGGAAACGCGCGGCACACCGTTCGGTTCGCCGGCCCGCCCGTCGTTACGTTATCGCGCTCGGGTCATTCCGTCGGCCGGGACGCGAAAACGTGCGGTTTATTTTGTACCGCGGCGAACGAGCCGAACCGGAGAAAACAGCCGTGTTCCCGTAACGAAAATACCAAACAGAAAAGCAGACCGGTTTGGCGCGCCGAGTGTTCGTCGCCGGGTCTTTCGCGTCGTTATTATAATTCCGTTCGTGACGAACGCGTACGCTCGTTACACATCAACAAATACAAACGTACGAGAGAGACACAAAGCAAACGGACGAGTTTAAAATCGCGAACTCACGGCCGTCGCGCTGACGACTTTCCAAGTACGCGCGTCTGTACGCGTGTCACGTATATTATACGTGGGAAACTGGTCCAAGAAACGGCGGTGCCGTCGTACGAAATTCGCCGGGAACGCGACGTGCGAGTTTCTTCGATAAACAAACGGAAAGGCCGCCCAACCGCCGCTTAAAACGGAGAGCGATATTCGACCGGCGATTACGTTTCCGTCCGGGCGGGCGTTCGAAATCGACTTTTTTCCAAACGTCGCGTTTGCCGTATTCGCCGCTTTACGGCCGTTCGGCCGCCGCCGACGCGCTCGTCGCGAAATTTCTCCCGTCAAACGAGACCCGAACGTTCGACCGATTGTCGCCGTTCGTTCCGCGCGCGAAACACCGGCCCGAGTAGTCGCTAGTCGTCGGCCGGAACACAATATTCGTAACGTCCGTCGGCGGCGGCCGCCGAGCTAAGGCGGGAACGTTTCTCGGCGTTTCGCCAGCTCCGTTGGCCGCCGAATTTTCGGGGGGCCCCGGTCGTCCGTCACGAACCGTTGCGAAATTCTTCGCCTCCACCGATCCGGCTACTCTACGCGTACACGACGTGTCAGAATCGCCGCCACGGGTGGCGTACGTTCGCCGTTATTATTATGTACGTAGCGCTCGCGTACACCGTTCACGCGATCGGATCAATAAAATAAACGCGTATTCGTTAAAGGTTTGGAGCGAGGTCGTTGGTGTTTTTTTATTGTGCCGACACTTTTTCGCCCATCGTTTTTCGACCTAATACCGGCGATCGAATTTCGTCATGTATTTTTTTACCTTTCTCGATCGGACACGCTCGTGTTCGTATGTACATATATATGTGCGTGTGCGCGTTTCGTTTATATACAACGGCGCGCGTTCTCGAATTTTCACGTGACCGTCGTAAGTCGTCGTTGTCGACGGCAAATCGACGATTGTGGAGGCCAAGGGTTTCGCAAAACACGGAATATCTGACCGTGGACCGCGTATACGAATATTTCCGTCTACAGACGATCCCATGTATCGTAAAGAAGAACCTAACCTAACGAACGCCACCGGTTTCTATCCATATTGGTTTATAGATATCGCGTCGAAGTCACCGAAACGTACGGGCCGACGGTACCGACGTGTTTACTCGGACAGCGAAAATAATACCTGTTCGTACGACGACCGGAATATATATATATATCGAATTTGGCTATTAGAGTCGGTATTTAATCACGAAACGTATCGATAACAATAAGCGATTCGATTACGGCTATTCGGATTTATCGAAAAAAGGACCAATTCGAAAATCGCGCGTATAAGTAATCCGTAAAGTGTGGTAAAACGCGCGAGTTATACAATTATTCGCCGACGGTGTTTGTTGCAAAGACGAGAGCGAGTTGCGAGAAGAACACCGGACGTTTCGACGACACGCGGGTGAATGGACGACGAGCGTTTACGATTTTCGTCAAACTCGGTCGGGACGGGCGCGGACAAACCGGCGAAACGAATTCGTACAACCGCCGGGAATCGGTCGTTCGGGCGCTTTTTGCGCAAATCGGTTCGTAAAACCGGTTATTTTCGGGGTTCGTCGAAAATTTACCTAGAACGTTTCCGCCGTCGTTCGGCCCCTAAATGTAACGCACGCTCGTAGGCGCTGGTAACTATTTATCGTTACGCGTTTGAAACGACCGACTCTCGGGTAAACATCGAACGAAACGTCGAGAGCGCGTTCGTGACGTATTTTCCGTGTACCGGCACACGCCGTGTACGGTTGCGGTACCCGACGTCGGGGCCTGGACGGCGAATTGAAGGAGGAGCGCACTGGACACGAAGAAAACAAATAAAGCCGAGACGGACGGGAACGTGGCCGGTTTATCTAGCAGTAGGGCGAGTCGACGAACCGCGTCGTAGTAACACGACGACGAAATAAAAATGTACGTGACGGGAACGAGCGCGTGACGTGCCCGTCCGACGCGTGTACCGTTTACGGGACGGGCGGGCACTGTCCCGAATTGGAGGAACCGGCTGCGGTCACGAATGTCGCCGCGGCAAAAGTAGAATGAAAAAGCGCCACGCTTTTTAGTTCAACGCCGGAAACGATTCGCCGTTATCGAACCGACGCGACTTTTGCCGTGCGGACGATTCGTCTTATGAACGCGAATAACGTCGACGAATTATCCGATATTCTTCGGCGTCACTTCCAGCCATTTCGCCGTCGAACGACATACGCGTTTAACTTATAAACCAACCCTAACCTTCTTATTTTTTATCGGCGATACACTCACTGGCCCGGAACGCCCAAGGGCAATGATGGCAATTCGGTCCGGCGAGTCGCCATCGTTTATTGTAAAACAAAACGAACGAAATATTATACGTTGGTTTACAAAAATGATCGTCCTTGATGGAAAGGGCGAGCAACGGAAGGATGCCTAACCTTTTACCTCGGCCCCTCGTATATCGAACCTAATTTACGATAATTCTTAAAAAAAACTACCTGTTCTTAGGAACGAATAATTGTGCGCGATGACAGGACACAATACTCGGCCGAGGGACATTTTTCATCTTCTTTTAAATAGCTTAAGTTAACGCGCGAGTGGAATGGATGCAGGACAGGCCGTTGAGACGGCACCACTTACGTTTTCCTTTACAAACATAAAACAACGGAATACAAAGCGATTCCTCTTCCACGATTTATTTTCTTCCGTCTGCGGTGACGACGCGACGCGAGTTGTCCCCCGTCAATAGCCTGTCACCGCCGTCACGGCAACTTTTTTGGCAGTCGTTATCACCGACTCGGCGAATCGGACGACGGCGTCCCGGCAGACCTGACACTCGACCAGGCCAAATCCTTCTATCCGACGGACTAGGTCAAACGTTTGGCGGCGAAAGAGCGTGTGGAACGAACAACCTACAGAATCGTTGGCTTGAACAGCTTCGACGTACTCGAATCGGCCGAACATCGACGAAGGAGAAAAGAACACATCGGGACTGCGGAAACATAGTAAGCGTCGTTTTATTTTCGGTTAAAATATCTGGCACGCGTCGTTGTGGCGCCGGGCCCCGTCGGTTGTTGGCGATGTCTGGACGAACGTGGGCGGTTGAGTTTTTCGAGAACTTCGACCACGAAACGGACTGCGGGTTATCGGGTGCTAATGTTCCTCACTACCTTCGCGAGAAAAAAAAACCGTTAGTTTTCTCGTCCGACGCGACAGTAAAAATATTACGACGAATCGGCACGTGTATACGCGAGGATCGTGTACGGGACCGGGACCGGCGTACGGAATTTAGCGCGACGCGTCGGCGAATTGGACGGACGGCGAGCAGACGACCGTACGGAATTCGCCGATGGACGCGCGAAACGTAATTCGAAAACGTCGAATAACGCGGCTTTCCAATTTTGGAACGCGAACGGTATAACGTCTATTGGCCGACCGGACACGGGCTGAGCTCGTCCCCGACCTATTCGCGTTTCGGTTAGTGTGATGATGTCCGTAGATATCGTAGTTTTAATAATTAACGTCGCGCAATTTACGATACCGTTTGAATAAAACGTAGAATGACGCTTGGACCTCTGGACACTATTACGAACAGATAAAAAAAAATTATATCTAAAAGACGTTACGTTTATACCGCGGGTACACGAAAATAGAGGCCGATTGTTTACGGTTCGATCTAAATACGGAAATAACGTAACGGCCGTAATAAAAAATATACGGTCCGAAAGGGCGTAACTTTATCGAACACGCGTCCCTCAACGAATATTCAAATATCGAAAACAACGGACACGCACGGGTACAACAAATCGGCGTCCAAACAACTGCGACGGCGAACGTAAGTAACAACTGGACTTATAAAATACGTAGATTTAGGCCAAATCCAACGAGGCGCCAGGGTGGTATTCCGACGGTTGTTGTGTTCACCGAGATTCCCGCGTTTCCATGTCGGTGAATTGGATCAACACGACCGGCGAGGTAGTAAGTGATTCGTTATTTTTACTAACGATGTTCATAAATAATTCCCGAACTCGCCATCCCGGACATATCTACGTCAATAACTCGTCAAAGTAAAATAGCCGCCTTCGCTTTCTTACTTCCTTTCTAATTGTATCCCCAAACGTTCTCCCAAAATCGTTCTCGAGGGCCTCCCCCACCCACTAGTCCGATCGATGATTGAACCGAACGACGTATTCCGTACAACTCGTTCACGTTCGAAACGCGCGACACCGTTGATAGCGGAAAAATACCGCGGAACGGTATTGGTTAGTTCGCCTGACCGTCGATGGCTTCCCCGGCAGCCAAAACACCGAGCGCCGTGTCCGCGAATTCCGATCGACCGCCAACCGTATTCGGCGCACGAGGACGCCACGTCTGTCCGGCGAAGCGTTCAGTTCGCGTTCCATTCGAACACCCGTCGTACCGCGTCGGGCCCATGGCGGTCGCGTAACGGCGACAAACGTCGTTCGAGGCGTATCGTCGAGTCGGCCGAGTATTCCGCTGCGGCCCCCATCTGGCCGCGATTAGGACGGACGTATTATAATTACGGGCCGTTTATATTATTACGGAACGTTCCGTTCGTTCGACATTGACACGTCGCGCGCAGGGTCCGACGCGCGGCCCGCGATAATTAATAATACACGCGCGCGATTTGGAACGAACAATACCGTACGCGTCCAATAATAATCCGGGGGACAAATTATCATAATCACGAACCGCGCGCGTTCGTGTGTACGGCTATTATTATCTATTCCGTACGCGTTTCGGATAATTTATCGTTATTTTATGTATATTAGGCGCGTGCCCGTGTACGCTCCACACCGGCGTTTACTTGTCGTGTACAGAGCGAACCCGTTGCGCGAACGCACCCGTACAGGCGAGCGACGAAATTTCTAAAAGCACCGCGGCCGAAAGTATTTCCGTACATATCTATGTAACGGACCGTTACGTCTTTGTCGAATTTCGTCGGGGCGGACGCGGAGTACCGAAACGCCAATACTAACACGCTCTCTACCGATTCGGTTTTTCGATCGTCCCTAGACGTTTTTCTTACCGCCACATTTCTTTTAAACTGTCGACCGACCGCCGTCGTTTTCGTTCGTCTCGTACGATTCCCCGCGACGTTCGTTATTGTTGTATCGGTGGTTTAGGTGACTTTCCGCCTCACGCAGTCGTCGACGGGTCGCTACAACGCTTCATTGCATAGGGTCGGTCATGTTCCGTTCGCATCGCGGACACGCCGGGTCGGACAACGGTCGAGTTCCACACGCTCTGTGGCCGTGGGACGTTCGACCGTGAACTAGTCGGTCGGATAGGAGCATTCGGCCCGGGCCCTCTGACGGAGCGCACGTTTGAGTCGATTCTGTGGTGATGGCGAAGTCGCGGTCTCTTGACGGGACAACTCCGTCGCGTCGTCGAGGCCACAGAAGGAAGAGGAGGAGAAATCGGGGACGAAGAATTACGGTTTATTTTTCGAAAGGGGCGCCGTCTCAGGGTACTGTCCTGATTCCGATTACCCGTTCAGCTATCTAAAGGAAGATGGCTGCCCCAGGGGATTGTCACCGCGCACTATTCACGCGATAGTTCGTAAGTACAAGCGTTCGTTTTCGCGACAATTATTGTCAATTAGGTTCGACGTACCTGCGGTGGGGGGGGGCGGCGAGGTGTAAAACAACTTTCTCATTAACGACGATCGTAAAACCGTTTTACGTAAATATTGTTAAACGACGGCGACTCGTACTGGTCCGAAGTACCGAAAAATAATTTATTATGGGTAAAAAAATTGGAAATTGAATTACGGACGATATGGGGAGCCTTTTAGGCATGGATGATTTTGTTGTTTTCGGGTTTTTTGGATTTATCCCGGTTTCGTGATTGGAACGAGGCCCACCGATAGCCAGGGAGAATAGAATACCGGGAGGGCTAGCTATGTAATATTAGCGATTGACCTCCGGAGCGCCGGGTTGTTCGCCGACTTGGTCCGATCCGGCGCACCGTACCCTCACTTTTGGCCGAGGCGCCTACTACGGCCGCCACGTGGTGGGGCAGGCGCGAGATAGTGGAGCAACTAAACCACCGCGCCCTTGATACCGGGTGCCGAACGACGTCGGTCGTCCTTGAGTAGTGCCGAACGCTAATAGAAGGTGCGCCGGTGTAAAGGGGCGGCTCGGCCCTGAAAGCCTCGGGGAAACAAGTGGTCCTGCGTTCGGGCGTTCCGGGGTAGCGCGAGGGTATTGCCGATAACGTGGAAAAAAAACGTGAAAGAAATATATACATATATATATATATCGATTCGCGTACGACCGAGCTTGGACGTTCGTGTGCGCTTGTACGTAAAAGAAAGTCGTTTTCGTCGCGCGGTCGAATTGTCTAGAAAGAAATCGTTGTATCGGGAAAAACGCGCGAAAAATTTCGTAGGAAAAAACGGTAAATATATATATATATAGAGAATCACGGATAATTGAAATAAACTCGTGTACACGGATTCGTACGGCGTAAACGGCCGTGGCGGCGACGGTTCGGAGCCGAAATAAGACTGAAGCGCGGTTGGTGATCGATCGTGGCGAACAAATTTTCGGGAAAACGGACGGTTGAAAACGAGAAGAGTTATTATAACGTACGACGACGAATCGTGAACGGATCGTGTGTGGAATATTGGGCGGCGTATACGGAATTCGTATTGAAAACCGAGACGCCGACAAATGGTCGGACGTCCGCGTTGGACACTACACGTTACGGGACACCGTGACTCGGTCGGGTAAAGCACCCTTTTCCCGCGAAAATTGCGCGAAACACTTGTTCTCGCGTTTCGTTCGGGGCGTCGCCGGATGATTGGGAAATGTCGGGTTTAAAAGGAAACGTTAGGTGAAACGCGTGGACGCGCGATAACGATAATTCATTGGACATTGTAGAAGGGAAAAGAAGTTAAATAAAACGAATACGTCGCGACGAACAACGGTACGATTAGTTTTATATTTTTTTTTTAAAACTTTGCGCGAACGACAATTAGTTACCGCAATTACAAATTATTATCGGCTATATGACGAAATTAAGATCGCTTAAAGAAGCGAATGACGACAAGATTGAAGATAACCGAGAGGATAGACGTAGCGTTAAAAGGAAGGTTTTCAACTAAAAAGGCGAGCGTCCTTCGTCACCCCATTAACGCAGGGCGTTTGCAAAGCATCGGAATATCGCGAATAGCGTCCGACGAATGGAGAGTACGGAGGGGAGAGCTATTAAAGTTTGAAGGAGTGATTAGGAAGAAGGGTCCAATCTAAGCCGGGAAAATGGGCGAATTCCTATTGAGTTTAAGATTGTGGAACCACGGATGAGTAGGAACCGTGGGTGCGATTTTCGTATACCACCTGGCCGTGAGGAAGACTGCGCCACATACGGGTCGCGCGGGTTTTCAAAAGTTTTATATTATAAC
>JAIPRN010004683.1:0-13756 GCA_025469175.1 Geopemphigus sp. TES_GeoC_2020
ATATATATATATAGACTTGTAAAATATGTATACATTTGAGAACACGCGGTCACACATACAATATACGTAAAAGTGTGTACGAGTGTCCAGACAAGTCGGCTCCGAGAATATTATTATTATGAAGATCACAGCGGGTGATTGGTCGGTGGCTGCCGTTTTTTTCGGCATCCCGCTGCCCTTTAGCTCGTCAAACTCAACGTCCAGTTCATTCCCCCCTCCCCCCATTCCATATAACACCAAACCTAACATAACCCCTTTGCGTCGATGGTCATCCGCGCATTCGGTCCTATTTTGCATATACATATACGTTTAAAATCTTTTATGAATTATATATATATAAATTTAGTACTCGCGTTATTATGTGTGTCAATGTTTGGCATTGAGAAAGATTTATAACAATAATAATAATAGTAATAATAATAACGTATGTTACGGATACTTTTCGTGTTATATACCCGTTCACCTATTACTTGTGAACATTACGACAATGTTTGATTGTTTTTTTTTGTTCTTTCCAGCATAAAAGTGTTAATCAGCGTTATAAAAGTTTTGAAAACTGGTAATTAAATACTTTTGTAAATACATCGAATAATATTTTATTTATAATAATATCGTTATTCTAATTATTTAATAAATGATTTAAATACCAGTTTTTCGTATTGAATATAAATTGTATTTAATATTTTCACTTTAATAATTTTTTGTAAACCTTAGGTACAATATGACAGTTCGCAATATAAATAATTTACTATTAATTAGCTGTTGACAAACATTATGGTCAATCAACGCTTGATTACCTTGTTATAAAGTACCAATTACAAACTGTATGTTTATAGACTTATATTATAAAATTACTCTACTTAATTAATAAAGTTCTAAAATAATCTACCTAGATCTATACACTCATCCTTAATGAAATCACTAGTTAGGACCTAACGACATTGAAAATAAAACAATTTTCGAAGAAAAGAAATTTCGTAACGACCAAAACGACCAGTTAATTTTTTAATCAGTTTTATGTTTGGATGTACCTAAATACTTCTGAAAGTATTATAATAAAATACCAGATAATAATATTATATTACGAACACGTTCAGTTATGCACATACGTTGAACATAAAAACTAAAAATTAGTCGAAATTGTATAACTGCGTTTATAATGAATTATTAGTAATATTATTGATAGTAATAACTTATTAATTATTATAGGAGTATTTCACGAAAAATGTAACGTAATAATTCGTATAAACTTTAAATAAATTTATATATAAATTGTAAAACAAATATATAGGACTTATTTTTGGAAAGGTGACATTAAAAATTAACCCTAAATTATAAAAGCTGAACTTACATTAGGCATAAACAATAAAAACAATACATGAATGTAAACGAACAATAAATTTTCGTGAAATAATAATAAAAGAATAGGTTTATGTGTTTGATATGTTCACAATCCCATATATATATAAATGCCTACGAAAAATTATTATTTTAGTGATGAATGGGGTCAAAAAATCATTCCGTAGAGTAAAACTGAGATTGATAATTTCGATTATTCCGTGTTATTAACGCCTTTAATATGCATTTTACCAGGTCTTAAATATCAAACTATGTAACGGATCATATTTATATATTTTTAAGTAAAAGTAAATCACTAGTGTAATTTTATGAACACCCGTATTTGCATAATGCATAATTAATAGGCACTAGAATATAAATTTAACGGCACAATTTCTAAAATACCGTCGTAAATTTTAATACGATTATGTAGTTTTTGTTTCCATTTTATCATCGTTGATATTATCAGAGATCTCGTGAGATATTTCAAAAGTTTAAATAATTATGTAGCGAATAACATGAACTAGTTATGTTAATGAAATTACACAAATAAATTTGCGATTAGAATTATTTAAAACTCAATTCGTGTCTTTAATGGAATAACAACGTATTAAAAATAATCTTCCTAAAAAACGAAGGATCTGTATTTTTAATAATATTACCAATATTTCAAATAATCTTAAAATCACTGGTCAATGATACTGTTCAATAAATATACAGGCCAGCGGGATTGCCTTGCTAAATTTGGAACGGTCTATGTGACCGTTTCCGTTGTTGTTATCGCTGTCGATTGCGGGTGGGTTTCCTGGTTATGTCGGGTCGTTCGTCGTCTGTCGGTGCGCGTAACTCGTGCGGTTTTGTGTATTGCCCGAGTGTTAGTTTTGTACTTTCGCGTGTTCTTTTTTTATTGTTTCATTTAAATATATTAGTTAACGTTACGTAATTGTGTTGGTTTTGTTACTGCGGCAGTGTAAGCTATTGGCCTGCAGGCCTGTGTAAAATAGCTGTTGCAGATACGAAAAAAAAATTGATTAAGTATTAGAAAATTATTCTCGAAAACTTTTTAAAAATACTTAAATTTCAAATTTACTCAAATATCATAAACGAATAGATACTTTTTGAACTGTTTACAAAATTTGTTATTATTACAATATTTTCAGATACACAGCATAACTAACGACAGTATAAACGGCTACAATAGCAGCGTTCAGCGTATTTATGTATTATGTATTAACAAAAAACAAAAAATACAGAAGCTGACGGTTTGCTTTACACTCATATTAATTCAAAATAATTAAAAATACATAGCGTTGTTTTTGTTCCTAAAGAGACATTAATTTTGGGGTCACTTTGTTCGTCGCGTGGAGCTTGAGAGGGTTCACGGGTAATAATTTTCCATTAGTCATCCGAACATATTGGATGAATCTAAACGACAAGAATAAATCGTTATAATATTATTCTTATTATTGTATTTATAAATGAGCTTCGAACTACAAAGGCAAAGTATTTTATGGTATACATGCAAATAAAGGAAATGTGATTTGATTTCGATCTTTTTAAACTACAATATCGTATATTTTGTAGTTCTTATTATGAAATTTATCACTGGGTGTAAATATGGTCGTAAATAGGAAAGTAAACGCAATAAATAATAATGTCTTAGGTTAGGTGGCAAAAAAAATGCAGTTAAAGTTAATTGAATAAAGATAAATCGATTATTATGTAGAAAAGCGTTAAAATATTTAAATTCAACGTTAACTATGTAAAATATGACTTCGATAATAAATCAAAATTGTAACTGTTGCCTAATAATATTTTAAATATTTTAGCGCTTTAAAACATAATAATCGATTTATCTTTATTGGTTTCGGAAAGCACAGGAGTTATGTCCTTTAGATTTAGACAATTTTTATTTTATTATTTTACTTTTACCGATGGAAGTTTTCAACTCCTAGAAGAGTAAAAACATCATTGTGGTCAAAAATTAATGAAAATATAATATTTCATTTATGTCTTAAACGTCCATAGACAAACCATATATTGAACAATATTTTAAACATCTTATATACATTTGCAAAAATAAAAAATAGATGTTTAGAACATTGTTTTACATATAGTAATTTTAAAGTTACAGATTTTTCCTAAAGAAAACTAAAACTGAATTTCTGGTTTAATCTATATAATTTTGTATCTAATAATAAGTGCGTATGTATTAACAAATATTATAAATTATTTAAATTAAACTAATTGTACTTAGGTATATTAAAATCTAATTACACATTTTACAAATTTTAATTTTTATAAATTAACTAATAAAAAAAGTTAGAGAATCGTTACGATTAAAGACTTCAGGGTAATTTTGAAATACAAAACTAAAATTATATTAAGAAAGATTTTTTTTAGAAAAATAAATAAACTTCACGGGGTTTTTTAGACCGAGTTAAAATGCACTCTACCTTATCATGTGGAAACGGTCTTGTGCATATAATAGTGCGTACGTGCCTTTTGTCTTTTTGAGAGTTATACTTGCACGCAACACAACCTGTCGATGTATGATGTGTAATTAATTCGCCTGGTGAATGATTCTCATCTCTTTATTTTTCACTTCTTTATTCTCTCTTTGTATTTTTTGTGCAGTACGGGTGACCACGGGATAACAGGGAGGCGGCAATGTCGGTTAATGAGAGGCCTGCAAAAACAATGGCGGCTCTTATGGGTGGCGGAGCGGTAGTGGTACAAGAGTATATTATACTGTTATTGTTCTTGCGCTGTTGCGCGTGTATAAGTTACAGGGAGGGCGGACGGACGGTGGAAGGGAGGGTCGCCGTCGCCACCCCCACTCCGTCCCAGAAAGCGGCCAATAAAAAACTTGAAAACCTCGAGAATAGGTGTGGTTAACGCGATCGTTCGCGTCCCGGAAAAAAGCGCGCCGTGTATTATAATATTGTAATACGTATACGTAGTGCTCAAATTATAGTGTAAAATAACAGCAAACAAAAAACAAAGCGCATACTTCGCTATTATGACGGAAGAAAAACTACTTACGAATTTATTCAATTAACTAAATTGGATAATTTACGATCGCATTTAGAATAATTCTAGCGAGTTTATAATATTAATTATAACGTATGACATTTTTTTATCGAAAATGTTTTTGGAGTGTTTGAGCAATTAAATAGAAAACGATACTCGGCAATATATCGAAAATCATAAATAATAAACTATTTAAATTTAAAAATTAAATTCGAGAAACTTGTCCGATTTGATCGATTTTAATTTTTGATCGAGAAATAAGTAGGTCAGTTCACCGGTAATTTTGTAGCGGTTTAATACGTCTCATTTTAACGTAAATATATTAAGTAAATTATTAATAATTTTAATAAATTGAAGTTTTTAATCCTTAACGAATGAATACAAGCATCCAGTAGAGTTATGTGTGAAAGTAATACAATACAATTATATTGCACATGTCTTAGCTTCGTCATGATCATAACATTCTCTTGATGCGAATCAACTTATGTAACAAAATTACCGATTATTTATAGTAAATGAAAATAGTATCGCACAATTAGTACATACTGGAAAACTTACATTAATTATATAATTAACATAGATTATAGGTATTGTTAAATTTTTTTTACAAATTCATAACGAAATAATTTATAAAAAATTTTTTGTAGAATTACAGCAAAAAATATTACGGCACTCGATTTTGTATTCGGCACACAATTCGTTTGCTGATGATTCCTACTATTATTCGCCTGTGTAGTTATAATTGCAACACAGTGATATGGTATATTAGAGGCATGTGCGTTAATTAACGAGTGTAATAAAACCATCTGCTATAAAAATTCGTTCGAATACATTAATAGCTTTGATAACAATATATATGTTATTATTATTAGAGAAATAATTTTTTAACAAATATAATTTCTAAAGATAGAAAAATGTATTTACATATTACGTATTTTAATTGATTCCTGATAGTATAGCGTTTATATAAATATATATTGTTATCCTGAAAATTCAACAAAATTATAAATTTAATTGTTTTTGGGTAAACAATATAATATGCATGTATCAAGATTTTTATTCTAACTTTTTCCTTTTTGATCAAAATATGATGAAGATTTAGTACTTGAGAAGTAATTTAGGAATCTATCATAATAATTTTAGGTGTTTGAAAAAATACTCAAATGAATCATATATGTATATTCATTTGCTTACTGAACTGGTCATAATATATATTTATTGATAGAAATGATGTTGTCAAATTATAAAAATACAATTTTTGATTATACTTAATCATTTTATTATTTTTTGAAATTTGTTTATCAATTATAGACTAAATATAGTATTTTAAGAATGTCAATAACTTCCGAGTTTATGTTTGACAAATAATACAATTTGTTTTCACTTACCGGGCTTAAATTTAATTGATAAAGCGTTAGCCAAGTGGCAATCTTTTAATAAACACTACATTACATTTCTATACTTAGTTGTCTTAAATTTTAAAGCTCATTCAATATTCAACGGTTTTTAAAATCAACAAGTGTGAACTCCCATTATAAACGTATATTTTTAAAGAACGTATAATTAGAAAAGTAGGTTACCGTTCATAAATCAAAAATGTATATAGTTATAACAAAAAGGTTAGGTATTAAAAATATGAAGGAATATATGGAATAATGTTCAGACGATTTTCTAAAAAAATGAGTTTAACAAAAATTATTTTTATTTTCCGATAAACACATTCTTTACGTATATAGTATTACGATAAATTTGACATTAATTTTAACTGAATACGTTGATTTGTAATACAATTTCGATCGAATATTTTTAATTCGAAATACACGGAAGAGTTCAGGATAAAATCCATTCGCGTAATTAAATATTAAACAATTTGTATTTACTCGAACGATTGCGCATTGTGTGAAAATAAATACGAAGAACGTTTTTTGTTATGTCTCTCAACAATTTCTATATAGCTAGTACAAGTCAATTGTTGTTCTCCATTGTTATCGTGATATGACGAAACTATACACAATAAACGTTAAGTACTCGTTCCTTCGTATCATTTATAATATAGTGTATCATTGTGCACAAATAAACGATTTTGTATATTGCTCGCAACATACGTAGTTAAGACACATTTAGGTAGACCGTATACTAAACGTTAACCAAGCGTAGTTTTCGAAATAATATTCTTAAAAATTGTATCGTTGATAAACGCTCTATTGCCGCGTACAGTGTTTTTGAACGTTCTTCAAACGCGTATAATAATGAGCAAAAATTGATGTTTAAAGTTTCGGTTTTGTGTGGCGGCACATTGTCAATCGCGTATTTGTTTGAATAATTACGTAACTGATCGTTGAAGTGTAACACGCGGCTAGTAATGGCAAAATAAAATAATTATAATAACATGACGTTACGTCATAGCGTCGGCAGCTTTCATTTTCAACAATACGTCCATTCTCCACACCAGTAAATTCAGAAAGGGTGAAATATATATAGTCATCATCCGGCCGTATCATATATGTCGTGTTAAAACTATAACTACACTGGTATACATCGTACATATTTCACAACGCGTTTAATTATTTTGAAAAATCGATAATTGGAAAAATAAATTAAAATTTTTAACCTACAGACGAGCGACGATAATTTAATTATTTTAATTATTAAGACGAACAATTAGGCGAATTAAAATTATGTAATAATCGAGAAGGAAATTGTAAACGCAAAAACAAAACACGCCGATAATTTATTTCTTTTCGGAATTTTATTTAATATTCAACTATAAACTCTATTGGGTTCAAAAATAGATCCGAGGGGCACGCACTATGAACATCTGCCCCCCGTTTTTTAAAAAAATATCGTAATAAGTAGCTAAGTAATAGTCGTAAATTGTGTATGTACAATTTAAGTGTCTCGACAGTAAATGGGCCTTAGATCCGTCTTTAGTCGGGTTAGGTGTTCTTCTTGGTCAAGAAGTAGGGGCGAATAATTTTTCGTCCAAACAGCTTATGTCTTGTGTATATTTGTGCGCAGGTTATTCAGAAATTAGACATTTTTACAGTAAAAAAATTATCAAACGAATAAATAAAACGAAACAATACAATTCAATACAATACAATACGAAACAAGTATCCTGCAAGCAGATGCGCTCCAAAACAAACACGCACATAATACGCATTATATATAACAAAAGTCGTATAATGACAAAAAAGACCTTAATTACCAAACAAACAATATGTATGGAAATCGTCTCGTTCGTCGTGTGTCGTCGACATATATATTATACACATATTATACATTGTAATAATAACAATATAATATGTACAATGGAGTCAAATTAAGATCGGGCTAGTTTGGACAAACTACGGCAGTGCTGTAATCTGGTGATTGTATTATACGCACACACACATACACGCCGTCGATATTCTTTATAGCTCTATATGTATATATAGATATATATACATTGATATTGTTGATCTTTACTTTAAAAGTGTAAAACAAAATGTAATTTATTGTGTTAAGTTTGCAAAATTCTTTAATATGTTTGCTACAGTAATTTATCTGACTAAAACGAATTTTTCAAATTTAAGTAACTAATGTCCATTCGCATTAGAACGCCTAAAATTATAAATATTTTATATTTTTCGAAATATAAATAAAAATATTAATTTTAATATTCGAGTAATATTCATGTTATCCAATAAATACTTACAACCTATTTTATTTCTCTAACAGTTTATTTTTTAATTTTTTATCATATGACATTACGTACAAATTAAGTTTTATAATTTTTAAATTAGGCAAAGTTTACTCAAATTACTGTTAATTCCATATTGGTATAAATAGTTATAAACGATATTTCCCAATTTCGAAATTTATAAATATGTAACTACTATTATTCTAATTCTCGAAGATAATCAACATATTTTCGAAAATCGTTTTTAAGATAATATTAATACAACATTGGATACTATTTTCTGTTTGTATGTTAAACAAAAATCAACGGTTTTTACTGTAATTCTTTATAATAGATTTATACGGAATAAAGAATATATAATATTATTATCAAATGATCGAATTACAATGTTAAAATGACCTGTAAGAAATTGATTAAATTAAAAACAAAAATAAATTGATTAACGTTCGACAAAGTTTATCGAGCGAATATATATATAACAATACGAGAATAACGTATATACAAATAATATCTCGGAGGGAGAGTGACAGAGTTGTTGAATTATTTCGGCTTTGTTTGATTTTAAATGAAAAAAAATAAAAATAAAAACAAGAAAAGTTAATTGGTAAAAAGAATCCCTTCCATTCCAAGAACGAGAACAATATATAGGGTGGAAAAAAGGAATTAAAACAACAATAAGTTGCCAACGTCCATTGTATACGCGTATATATACTTACCTACTGCTGCTGTAGTATTACCGGTACAAAAGCTTTATTCTTTCTATCTTTTTTTTGCATTTTTTCCGTGTCCTTTTACTTAAAAATCTAAAACGGGAGGGGAAAAGACGACGAATTAATGGGTTGAACGTCAAACACGCGAGGCAGGGAATAGGTTATGCATTAACATATATATATATATATATATATATAAATAGTGGCGTATTAACTGGGGTTTTTAATTACCCCTTCCCCCAAAAAATGTTAAGGAAATATGAATTTTTTACGAGACGTATATTTTTAGTTAATAATAATGATAAATAAAATATTTTTAAACTTCAATGCACGTTATAACATAACGTATTCGTTTAAGGTAAATAATATATTAAAAATTATAATGTGTCTTGTTTCGTTAGAGTCATCCGATTTATTTATTTAAAGTTAATCCCCCCGAAATTCAGATCTAAGTACATTCACTATATATATATATATTCAAAGATAGAGAAAGTGACGATTGACCAAGCAAGTTTAATTGAATACTGCACCAGATAAGTTGTCATAAATGCGCAACTAAAATTTTGTTTTTCGATTTTTTTAAATATATATATATATATATATATATATATATATTGTGTGTGTGTGTGTATTTTATGTTCTAGCTAAATTAATCCATTTTTATATACGTTTATATATTTTTTCATATTTATTAAATATGTATCACTAAATAAAATTGAATTATACAATTTCAATGTTGGAAACAAACATTCGTCGATAATGTTATTATTGGAGAAGTAGGTTGTTTTCTATTTTATGTTTCATTCATTGTTTTACGTTAAGATACAATTTTACGATCTCTTCTCTTTCTATTGCAAAACATGTAAATAAAGATGACATATAGTGACATATAGTGACGTTCGAGAAGTATTCAGAACACATTTGTGAATGAAATTCGAAAAAATATTTTTGAGTACTTCGAATTATGTTTAGAAATAATGATAATAATAAACTCTAAACAACCGACTTAAGTCTATATTCATAGCATCGGAATAACTTTTTTATACTGCATTTTTGAAATTTTAAACGTGTTTTTTAAGGTATTTTTGCACGTTTAAAACATGAAAATGTATACCTTCTGACGTATGTGTGTCATATTATGTGTAAAAAAAAACATCATTTTTTCTATAACGTTTTAGTATTTGTATACAAATAACATATTATATAAAATAATAATAATATTAGTAATATACATGTAAACTTATGATACGAGTTTTAATACAATAGCAGTAACTATATATATATATATATATATATATATATATATATATATACACAGTATAGTATCAATTTTACACGAGTAATACAATGAATCTATTATATTATGTATATTTTGTATTGTTAATGTTATCTTTCATCCTTTTGTCACACCTTAAATGATAAATACGCTCGTACAACGCGTAATATTACATATATATAGATAGAAAATATTATTGGGCTGTTGCAACGTTTTTATCGAAAAATAAACGGAAAACAGAAGCATTGTTTAATAAAATCGTTTAAAAGCCTTATATGTATTTATATATATATATATAGATACGAAATCGCTTAAAATATCCAAAAAGTAATATTGTTTGCTTAAAAAGTGTATCCAATAATTTTTTTTTAGAATTCAAACATTTAATAATATTTTATATGGGATTTTTAAATACAAATAAACATAATTTATTAATTGTTGTAATATTGGCATAACTAAAAAATTACTCTAAAATTGAAAATATATGACGTGTTAAATGACACAAAACACATATTTATATATAAAAAATGAGGTATACAATAATTATAGCCCAGGATTCTAGTAATTATTACTATATGAATGAAAATCCAGTATTTCAACATGTTAGGAAAAAAACTGTTTGGAAGACCACAGAGGAGATGGAAAATGTAGCTAAAAAGAATAATTAACAGCATAGAAATTGAAATGGATTGGAAAACCTGAGCAATGAATGGAGAAAATTAGAGAATTGGTTGTGAGACGGGATGGTCGTAAAGGCCAAATAAATCTGAAGAAGAAAATATACGTTTATATTTTAATTAATTAATTGAATTACGTAATAACGAGTATTTAATTTTTTTAAGATTTTTCAATATTTTAACATATATTTCAATTATAATGTTTTCGTTAATTATTCGTCTTCCACGATAACAATATATGAAAGTTTGTATTATTATTCGAAAGAAAGGGGGAAATCAAGGGAAACACTCATTTAAATCGCTATTATAACATCATTGCCAGAGGGAACATAATATTATATTGTTTATATAACTCGTCAGTTATTCGTGTCGACGCTTAATAATGAATGTCGAACACTAAGTATTTTTCTATGGGCAACAAAAAACGAAAATTTTAAAAGCCGAAACTTTTGTTATAATAACTATCAAACGTTATCAAAATAATTACAAATTAAGTAATATTGTTAGTTAGGGAAACTAGACATTTCCGTAGTACCGCTTGGGAACAATATCGTATATATAAACACGAGTAAATATCGAATATATTATATAGCAATAAAACAGCTTCACAAGATCGATTAACTAGTCGTTAAAACAGATAAAAAAGAAAAACAGATATAAGTATATATTTTACGAGAATCATTGTCATTACGCATCAGCACACACTTCGTTAATAAAGGATCTAAATAAAATAATACAATATGAGAATAATATACAATATAAACATAAATAGGTACCGATTATTATATATATATATATATGTGTGTGTGTGTGTGTGTGTGTGTGTGTGTGTGTGTGTATTTATATATTTAGACGATTTCAATAGACCACTACTTCATAGCTGAAGCGTGTGGTAATATAATATACGAGGAGAGTTCGAATGCGTATAGGTGTTTTTTTTTTCTCGATACAATGGAGCGTTGTACTAGGCGTTAATTTGAAAATAAACGGCCGAAAAAAATATATATTATATATACACATACTGATTACGGTCTAAGTGGGCTTATATTATATAGCAATATATATATACTAATGATGCGCATTGTTCGAGGGGGCTTTTTTTATTATATATTTTTGGTCAAAAATCCATCAGTTTTATATGGTGGCGCGACCCCTATACACACAAACACACACACACACACACACACACACACACACACACACATATATATATTCATAACGAAAAATTAGATTTTAATGATACCATTCAAACATTGCTAGAGCCTATGCAACACTATCACAACCCATCATTATATTATTACATTGGCAATGGACCTTGTTCTAAAGCGCAATGGGACATATTTCGTACTTGAAAATCAAATTTTCGAACTACTGAAATTTTTCATTTGACATTCATATTCGTGTTGAATATGAATATATGGAGGTACTTACTCGAGTAACCAGTCCTGTGAAGAATAATTCTGAATAGTATTAAAAAAATATATTCGAATAAATATAGAAAAAATTATTTGGAATACACATTCGAATAATGTACTTAGTATTTCAGTGGCTAATTTCAAAATCTAAACAATGTACCTTTTCGTTAATTACTTTTTTAATGAACGTAGAAAAGACATATCGTAGAATACTTGGAGTGGTCTAAGCCACTTGTATATCACATCTATCATCTAATTCATAATTACAACAATTCAAAAGACAATATTGTTTTGAAAAATTATAATAATAATTATAGTCTAAATGTCTTGTTTTATATAATTTAGCGGAGTCAGTATTAATAGCATCCCTAGTTGTTACATAGTTTTTATTTTATTTTGTCTGTAAACACTTTTTGGTAGCAAATTGTATTTAGTACTTTACATAATACGATGTTCTCAATAATTTTCTTAAGCTTATAAGCAATTACTGACGATTTTCATTGTATCCGGTTTAGATAAATATTTTTTTATTTATATGTAAGATCTGCAAAATTATTAAAAATTTAGACATATTTTAACAGAATTTAAAAATTTGTTTTTCATGACTTAATTTAAGTTTAAAGTTTAAATTTCGAAAGACCACGATGCGTATAACTAAGAGCATTAGGGATTCACTTCACTTTTGTAAGCGATAAAACTTTCAGTTTTCAGTAAAGTGATCAAAAGTTAAATTTAGTATAATTTAAAGTCAATTACAATTTTACATTTGATCAAAATGAATAAAATATTATTTTTATATTACACGATTATACAATTAATATTCGATGATAGTTTTAAGACTAATTTCTTTTAAATTATAACAAAATAAAGTTCACCGTAAATTTTCAGGAATAATGCATTTTAACAATTATAAAGACTATTAGGAAAACCGATTTTTAATTTATTTTAAAATAAGGTAATTATGAAAAATATTCATTTTACAATACCTAACACGAATCGTTGATGAAAAGTATAATATAGATTTTTAGAGGCGGTGAAATGTTTTAATGCTAGGAATCGCGAAATTTCTTTCTGTGATTCACAGAGCCCGAGGATCTCCAACTTTTTTTTGATAAGTGTTTATTTTTTGTTTCTAAATTAATAAAACCATTTAAACTATATGTTAATTGTGTTTATCCGTGTATACGTATATAGAAATATTTTAATATAAATATATGAGTTTTCATATTTTTAGCCAGCTATGCCGAAACACACACACACACACACTCATATAAAGGAATATAATCAATTTAATCGAACGATGACGACTTTGGCGTACGCGGTGAAGAGATAAACTCTCGCGTCCCCACACCATTGAAATGGTAAATAACGCGCGAAATCGGATTTCGCATAAAAGGGCGGCAGCGCCGTCGAGCCAAAAGAAAACGCGTATTTATATATATGTATATTATATAGAAACACTTTTTATTATTATGATTATTATTATCACACTATTGTAAAATTTGCGAATCACAATGTAATTTCTTGAAACGCTTTTAATATATACATATATATATACATATATATATATATATATATATATATATATATATATATATCGCACCCCGGCAAGAACAGTGACGCAA
>JAIPRN010004684.1:0-13753 GCA_025469175.1 Geopemphigus sp. TES_GeoC_2020
TCGATATTGTCGAGTTCGAGGGAGGTTGTTAACCAACCCCTATTCGTTTTTTAACCGTTCTATATCGAACCCCGGCATAGGCGTTTACGAGAAAAAAAAAAACGCACGCGCGAAAACCGATCGGTTTTCTAGTCTCGTCCGGTTGCCCGAAAATTTTCCGGACGCCTCCATTTCGTTCGTCGGGCGTGCGCGTACGCCACCGAAATAGTCTGCGGACATTCGCCGAATGAACCCGGCACGTTCGTAAACGCGGTAATAGGTCGTACGAAATCGGCGGCTAACGAATAAACGCGAACACATCCGACCGGATTTTGTTGTTCGAAGTTCCCGAAAACAGTTGTTTCGGAACGACAAATTTCGCGGTACAACATACGCGCGTAGGTCAAAACAAACGGCCGGCGGTAATCGTGAACAATTTGTGTTCAAAATATCGAAAAAAATATCGTCGGAACTTCACGATACCAATAATTCCCCGGTATTTTAATGTGAAATCGAAGTAATTATCTCGAACCAGTCACTGCCGGTACGCGTTCGACTTGGAGTTCTTTCCGTCGCATTACGAATAGTTTCACGAACGCGCGTCCTCCTCGAATCTCTGTCTTTTCAGAGTTTTTGGTCTCGGAACCGGAATGAAGTCCCGGGAAGCCGAATCGAGTGAATATGGCGTGCCGTCGGTATATTTTTGGGATGCCGAAAGTGTTTGGAGACGCCGCATCGTGACGACGCAAAATCCGTGACTTTGTTTGGCACGCGTCTGGTCTTTACGGCGTACTTTGTGGTTAAAATTAAGCACGACGGGCGTCGGACCACCACACGCCAACGTCGATAGCCATAAACTTCTTTGACGGTCAATCGTTTCTGACTTTTCCCCAAAACCAAGAGCGATTGTATCGCGCGTTCGTGATGTCGAGATGGTTGCCCGGGACACTTGTTCGCCTTTTACGCGGAGATTCCGAACATTATCGAAACGTCGGTACCGGTCAAAAGTTACACAACGACTCGATAAAGCGTTCGAACGCGAACTTTATCGAGTTAAACGTCTCCGCGCGTCGTTCCGCCAGATTGTCCCGGCCGTAAAACCGCTGTCTTATACAAAACGTTCGGCTTCGTACTGTCGACGACTGGTTCGAGATAAGTAATAAGTATTTTCATATTAAAAATATAACCGGAGATTATCTCGAGTTAATTTTCGGTATAATAACCGGTAACGTACTTTCGGGATAATTTCGATCCGGGTGTTTACATACGGGAACACACCTCGTACGAAGAATATACGGGCGAATAAATATTTGAAGTAGTTTCGACTATCGGACGTTTCCGATTTTCGAGGATGACCGCCATCGGCTGACGGGCGTATTTGGCGATATTTCGTTAATAAATTCGTCGCGGAGTTAAAAAAAAAAAAAAACTAACGGTAAATAATACCTACCGACGGCGTATCTATAGCGTAAATACGCGTTGGTTGCCAGCGCGAAATCGACAACGATTATAGGATTGCTTAGCGGGAAAATATCGTCGTATTACACTATTCGACGTTCGTAAAAGTCCGACGTCAGTTGTTCGTGTGATTTTCGACGAAATATCGTAATCACTAACGCCGGTATACCGGGCGAATTAAATAACTTTGCGCCGATCGGTTTTCGATCGTCCAAAGGGACGTTTCGGTGGAGAAACGACGAAAAATTTCGTCGTCGTCGTTCGCGCTAATTATTCCAACCTAAGCGTACGACCGTTAATTTTTTTTTCGATCCACGCCGTCCGAATAAAAACAATTGCGCCGTTTCAAATTTACCGGTTACAATTGCCGGCGGACGAAAAGAGAGAGCGTATAATTGATATTCGTAGCGAACGCGATATCGACGTAACCGTATAATAATACTTTTGCGGCGGACGGTCGACGTTATTCGGCCGTATAACGATTATTGGGATGGCGAAAGCCAGCTTACATCGCGCGCGTGTCGGATACGCCCGAAACACGGTCGACGAAGAAATTCGTCGACATTTACGTAACGCGCGGCGGCGACGACGACGATTAACGGGAACAGCAGAAGCGCGACGCGTTCACCGGGGGGACCAAAACGTCGGAAAATCGAAATCCCCGGGGGGGGGGAAGAAGTGGGCACACGTACGAGCGACGGCGCGAGAATCGGTCCAGTTATTTCGGGCCGTTGTCCGGGGGAAAAAGGCGATTCTGCAGCGTACGTACCGTACGCACGCGTTTCGAACGGCGTGTACTTTCGGTACATTTTTCGCCGTATCGATCCGAAGAAAATGGCGAGCCACTTTAATACCGACCGTTACGGGCGTTCGTTTTCTCGGTTTCCCTTCCGCGCCCGTGCGTTTCCCGTTATTCCAATTATCTCCGTTCGTCCGTACGGTCCCCGTTTTTGTTTCGCGCGGCGGCGAACCGACGGTAGGTTTTTTCACGACAACTGGTTAAAAGTTACTAAACGAAAACCTCCGGACGTCTCGTGTATGACGACTCGACATAGACGTGAAGAGGTCGCCCCTTCCCCCGACCCAAGGCCTAGATCCAAGGATCGGAGCCGAGGGGTTTTTTTCCTTATTAAACAAAAAAAAAAAAGGGAGAAACGAATTAGAAAATGTATATATATATATATGTATAGGTCGTTTAGGTCGTACCGGCATTAATAAAAACGGAAAAGAGGGAAAAATTAAACGTATTAACGAAACGACATAAAACGGAGCTCGCCGAAAGCGGTGCCCGTGTGCCAGGGAGAACGGCGGGAGACTACACTACCCGATACCTACCGGCGGAGGAGACTTATATATAAACAACGGAATTAAGAACGAAAAGACAAAGCGGACGTAAAGCCGAACAATTATTACGAAAGACCGCTTCCTCGTCCGTGGCCGTGAAATTAGTGACAAGGTGCGCGCGTCGAGTAGGTCGCGCCGCGGTGCCACAACAATCGGCGCAGCCGTTATCGCTAAATAACCGAAACGATCTCGGGCCAATGAACGGCGGAATGGGTACCACGGGTAAAATTGAACAGCCCCTTAAAATGTACGAAGAATAGCGCGCGAGTTGTCTAATTCCGAATACGGCCATATGTTCGCGACGTTTGTTGACGCCAACAACGTGCCGTCGAATTCGTCGGGCAACTAAATATTCCGTCCGTTCGTAATTAGAAAGACGAATGTTACCCGAATACCGCGCGTGTCGTCTCTGCGTAAATACTAAAATATTACCAACGGCGAACACGTCCGACGATTCTTTTGAACCGTAAACGTTCAATCGTTCGCCACGCGAATCCGCGACACGGGAACACAAATATAACACGTCAGTTTCGCGGTTTTTTCTTCGTACCGAACGGCGGTTTATATTCGATTTTCCGCCTGTAAATCCGTTCCGTTCACGGTGTAAGACCGGAAATCGAACGCGAATCGTATTTTCGGTCAATTTTCCGGCGGTTTTCGAGACGAAATTGCGTTCCCGGCGCTCCGCCGTTCGTTCGTACCCCCCCCCGGTCCGTTTTATTCGATACGCGTATTCCGGAACGTTAGCCGCCCCGTACGAGCACGTGGCGGATTCGCTCGAATCCACCACCGGCCGCAGCTGTCGCCGAATTCGTTTAAAACGCCGCTGTGGCGCGCGGTTTTACGGTCAAAAGAACGGACGACGTTCCGATAAAACGCCGGCGTAATTATACGGCGACAAATACGTGCGAAAACGTTCGAACACGAAATCGTGTTGTACATTTACGAGCGACGCGTGTACGCCGGAAAGTCGACGAATTACGAAAATCAATAGCGGCGGTAAAATCGACCGGACGGTTTTTCGAAAATTCGACGCGCGAGCCGTACAGGAAAATACGAATTATCCGAACGAAATATGTTCGGGTTAAAAGCGTAAACGGGAGTCATTAATCGTCGGCCACTCGTCACGCGGTGTTTTAACGTTATAACGACGACGGCGAGGGCTTCGATTTGCCCGTTTGTGTGGTCGCTTTAATTTTCGGACGGAAATTACCGTTTCGGACGTTTGTACGGTACCGTAATCGCCGTTTCGTTCTCGACCGATCGTAATTTAATAAAAATATCGCCGCTTTTTTCCGCCCCGCGTTCCCGAATCGCGGGGCCGTTACGCCCCGGGACGATAAATCGAATTACGGGAATTTTTCGCCACTCGCCGATACCGAGAATAAAAAAAAAAAAAACCCGCGCGGTAATTAAGTTTTCGTCAATTACCGAGTGCCGAAAATACGAGTTTTAATCGAATCCAAACGCCGACGACGACAAGGACGGCCCGCGCGCCGCGGTTTTTTAATTTATTTCTATACGCCGTCGCTGGTTCGCAAAACAGAAACGTAATTACGCGGAACTTACACGACGCTTAACGGAGCGGGGCGCGGTTGGGGTGCCCCTACCCCGGTCGCAAATTATTATCGCGATCGGCCGTTCGTTCCCACGAATTATACGGAATCGCGCGATTCGACTTTACGTTAGAAGTGCACACGCACGTCGATGACCGGAAACGTTTTGCCCGAATAAAAGCGCCCGTCGGGAATCGCGCGCCCTTTATTTGTTCGTAATAGGTTCGTTTTCGCACAACGCCGGCGGGAACGTTTGGCGACGAACGCTTGAACGATCGACGCGGTATCGAAACAACCGAAAAAAAAACGGTTACCGTTAACGTTTCAATTTTCCGATTGACGAGAATACGTTTTTCACCGTGATTGAGGGGGGGGGAGCGGTGAGAAAACCGTACGCGGTTATCCGTACACGTCGGAAATCAATTTTCCGCTTGTCTAAAAAACGCGTACACCCGAACAAAAAACCGCGAAACGAGGCCAGAACGGCACACGTCCGAGCGAATCGGTCGGAAATTCCGGAACGTTTTACGAACGATCGAAAATACTACGGGGCGGGGGGGGGTGTTATTTATTATTGACTCGGGCGAGTGCGCGGATTTTCCGTACGGAGGGCGGCCGTACACAGTTATAGTTCGCCGAATTCGCGATAGAAATCCGAAACGTTTGGCCGTCATTGGCGTGTACAGTAATACACACGGGCGGGGACGGGAACGCGGAAATACAACGACATACGATATTCGTTTCTTTCCGCCATTGTTGGCGCGCGTAACGCGATTATTAATATACCGAACACCCTCCGCCCCACCGCGTACAGTCCTCGTATCGACGACGCGTATACACCACGGTATTAACGCGGCAACACGCCTAACCGTTTTTTCTCGGTATAGTCGAAACGATCGTTTACGGTTTTTCGTGAATTCGCGACAGCCGTACGCGGCGTATTTTCAACGAACACCGGTGTCCGTACGCGCGTGTTCGCGCAGGGCCTGTAACCAATTTTCGGCCGCGGCGGCTACAAAATTTTACCCGAAATTTCCTTTCGGGAAACCGACGCCCATCCGCGGATGCGCAATCATTGGCCCGTACGAAACGTTGCCGGCAAACGGTGTTACCGTTGTGTACACACGGTCGATGCGCCCACGTCCGTAAACCAAACGTTTCTTTCGAACACGTTTCGAAATTACAGGCTCCGCTTGTTCCGGCGGCGTTTCGGTCATTGTTACGGTCGTGTCGGCCGCTATACCGTTATATCGCGCGGCGTATTATCAAAGCGTACGTTTTCCGATCGGTTACCGTATTCGGACGACGAATGGCGGTCGCGTTAATTGGTCTTACGACCGGTTATAGACGGACGTCGTGTTCGACGATACGTGCGCGTAAACCCGAAACGCGCGAAAATCGATCGACTCGTCGATTAACAAACGCGACAACTTAAGCATAGAGTACGCGCGCGTGCGTAACGGTAAATCAAATCGCGCGCGCCCAACATTTTATACGGTCGGGTTATTTTTATAACGGTTCCCCACTTACTATTTTGTATTCCTACGGGGACGGAAACGTACGCGACGAACAAACTCCGGCGCGGTTTCAATTTGTCAAAAAGCATTACGCGGGTCCGTGCACGCGGCGGTACGTGACGCCCAAGTGCGTATAATTTTTGAGCCTAAGTAGACCACCGCCAGCGCCGCCGCCGCCGCCGCGGTGAGTATGTCGAAATAGGGACATCCGGTACAGTATTTACGGACCCCGCGCGGCATTCGTTCGTCGATGGAAAGTATTGTTGGAAAGCTTATATTCGATAATTATACGAACAAAAGCGCCCCGGATGTTCGTTAGAGTAAGCGATAAAACGTTTATCGGATTATATTTCAATTCCGCGAACAATAATTTCGTTAAAACGAAAGCGGTTTGGGTTTACGAGCGTTTAATGTTACGGCGCGACGAAAACGAAATACGCCGTTTTATTATTATTTCCGCGCCCGTAATCGGACGTCAAGAAAATAAACGGTCGTTCGAGAAAAATGTGTCGGAGCTATTTATTAACGCGCTACTCCGCTCGATCGAATTTCAATTTCATATTCTACCGGTAATAATACCGAACGCGATTTCGGGGTGGTTTTTTGTTATTCGTTACGCGTTTCCGTTTAAAAATACGGGACGAACGCTCGAACCGAACTTACGCGCGGTATGCTTAAACGTTCGGGTATATATTCGCCGACTAATAGAAATATACGCCGCGAACATTTATCTGTACAAAAGCGGAACTAGTTGGCGATAAAAAATTCCCTAACAATATACGGAAACTGAGGTACCGCGCGCCAAGGTGAAAACGTGCGCTTCGAAACGTTCGCGTATCGACGAAAAACCGTCGACGTAATTACGGCTATCGTTCCCGTCAGAATCTGAAACGTTTCGTCAAAGAGTTTTTACCCGTTACACGCTCGAACGATACGGAAAAATGTCGCGTTCAATACGTTTTCTAAAAACCGATCCGGATCAACGTTTACAGCGCGTATATTTACGGCGTTTCGGTGTAGCGCTCGCCGAATTTTCGGACATTTTCACGCCACGTTGCCCCGGCCGGCCGACCAACGGCGTAAACAACGATTTTCGTTTTACCGATTGCGAAAATGTCGACGACGTTTTTACGCGTAACGCCGCAAAAGTAATGACGGCTTTTTGTATCGCCGACGCGTCCCGGCGCTAATAGCCAAACCCTTTTTCTATTGTCGCGAGAAACCCTTCGGGTCGTGTCGTTGGCCACGGTTTTTTCGGACGCCGTAAGCGATTTCCGAGGGAACTACCGGCGATAATTGAAAAACGATCGAAATTTCGACACGCGGTGGTGACAACAAAAAAAAAAGACGCGAGAAATGTCGTAACGGCAATCGGGGACGAACGAAAAGTATTCGTAGTGGATTTGGTATAACGGAATGCGGGCAAGAACGCCAAGAGATCGTGAAAATAAACGGTACAATTATAAGACGTGGCGATACGGCGTAGATACACAATGTGAAAAACCCGAAATTCCGTTCTTCAATCGTTGTCGGGGAGCGAAAACGACGACCGAACGTCTAAAAATGTCGCCGACGACCAACGGGAGAGGAGTTCCGTAGCATTCGGTACGTATGTCCTGGCCAGTTTGTATTTATGGAAACAAAACGGCGTCCGCCAGTAATCGATCGCCGTACCGCGTCCGTCGTTTCGTGCACGGCCGAACGAACGAATTCGTCCGACGGAAACGTACGTTTGACGGTAACCCCGGGCAGGCGGTTTCGGGGCACCGCACGCGAGAAACCGGCACGGGTCGGCGTGACGTTCGGTTACGCCGTTTTGGAAAATAGAAATAACGCCCTCGGTCGATTTATATCGCCCGGCGTTTGGATAACTCGGGAACACGCGTACATACCGTATCTTTATCGCCACGACGTACACATACGCTGTATATACCTTATGGATTGCACATACGTAGGGATATAAATAAAAACTTTTCGCGTGACAAACCTACGTGTACGTACAAACTTACAAACACCACACTATATATATATAGGGGGAGAACGTGATTTCCTATCGAATCGTTCGAAGTCGTTCGATGATTTATCGTTAACGTAATAAAACTTCGATATAAAAATAAACTTGGAATATACGGCCGTAATTGCGGTAGCGCACGCGCCGGAGCGATAAAAATAGCTAATAAATCGCCCGTAAAAACGCGCGTCGTACGCCCGCGGCGTTTTAAAAAAATGTACTATTTACGAACCGACCCTCCTCCCCCGCCCGCCCCGCCCCGCCCCCACGGGAGACCGCGACCAGACAAACGTCGCGCCAATTATTATCGTTAACCGTCGCGCGTTAACCGATCGGTTTTTACGGCGACGCGCGGCGTTCCATTTATACGCGCGTACTTATTTCGTACGGTTTTCGAAAATAGCGCCCACGTTTACATTCGCGCGCGCCGTATTCCAACGGGTCGGTTCTATTTCTGTTTTACGTTTTTCGTAACCTAACGCGAACCCTTAGCGAGCACGTGTACGGATACCGATGTAACCAGCCGTCCGCCGTTCGTTAGATATTCGAAACCGCGCGGTATGTACAACCGTTACCGCGGTCGTGTGTCCACTGGTACGACGATAATTGGTTTCGGGTGGTTATAGGCGATTTCGTTCGCGGCCGCCTAGAAAACAACGCTACGGGACGGCTCACGGAAATCGCGAACGTCCGTAATTACTTTCACGGTCCTGCGGCACGTGTACACTCGCCGTTTATCCGACGGCAACAGTACCGGTGTCCATCGCGACGACCAGGCGAACACTTCTGCGCGGCGGCGGCTAATGAAGCCAGCGACGGGACCGGCCGGGATAATAATAATAATAACGCAATTAGTCCGGACGAATTAATAGAGGCCGCCGCGTACATACACGCGCGAACGCGAACAGCACGGCGGGAACCACCCCGGGTCCATTAAGGCGGGACACGCTAATTATTTATTACATATTCGCGTAGGATTTAATTTTGAAAATACGAAAATTTTCGTACGCGCGTTATTTAATATACGGACATTGTACCACTGCACGACGATTGTTACCGGCACACATTTACACGTATACAAGCGCGAACTATATTGGCGAAGACGGCGCGTCGTTAAAACTACGTCGGCTCACGTTTACGCACGCCCGTACACCGAACGAAACGTTCCACCACCAAACGTCTTCATAGGACACGACGGGTTTAACCGTCGAACGGACCGTCGTAAATGTGCGCGGGGATAGGCAAAGGGACTGGCCGATCCGTCGGGAAACGGGTCGTCGAGTATCCGCGGGCTATTATTTAACGTCGAACGTTCGCGCGCGTCGAATTCGGACGGTCCGAGGACGCGTCCTTAATAATCCGCCAGAATCTATTACTACTATTACTACGTGACGACGCGAAAATTGACACGATATGGTAATGGGACGTCGTCGTCTCCACTGTCCATCTCGTAACGACTATCATGCGCGCGTCGCTAAAACCGAAGGGCCACGGCGGACGACCGTTATATCCCTGGATATCGGCGTTATTTTTCGTTTCCTTTCGTTCGCCGAAACCGGTTTTCGCGTACCCGCAACACTTCCATCCGGAGGATTCGTTTTCGCGTTTATCCTCGGCACCGTTTCCAACACACGACAATTTCGTCCGTCGTTTCGGAGCGTTATTTACCATCAAGTGTGTGTGTGTGTCGACGGCGGACGAAACGTCAGAATAATATCGCGCACGAATAATATTATACGCCCGCCGCCGCGGTTTATTCTCGAGTTACTACGAGACAAACTACACGCGCGGGTTCGCGTCCGTTCAATTAAAACGGAAGGGTTTTATTTTTCAAAACGACCAACACTTATACGCCCCCGTCCATTTCACTCAGCCCGTCCACCGCTGGCGGACGATAACAGAGAAAAAAAGGAACACCTACCGGAAAATTCGTTTGGCGACAAAAAAAGCGCCGTTCTCGACGGATTATCTGTTTATAATGGGAGATTGGACCGCGTGTGACGACGTAAAAAACGTTTTCCCACGCGCGCTGTACACGCGACTCGCGCGGTGTATAGGCGACAACAGGACGGGGACGGATAAACTGTACGACGGTCGATCGAACAAACTGTGTTTCTATTGTGAACGCGTAATAATTTAGGCGTTTTGCTGCCGCGGCAGGCGCGCCAACCGTTCCGCGTTCTATAAATACGATTACCGATTTTCCTACCACCGTTCGGCCGTTATATATATATATTGCGTTTCGTACGACGCCATAATACACCAGCCCACGCGCGTTTTACGATCGACACGGGCGGCGATACAATAGTCTGGGGGAACCGGCCGTATGTCTACCGGTTCCATTTTACTTAAACACGCGCGTTTATTGAAACGTCCGACGGCGACCGTTTCTCGATTAAACCGGCGTGGTACCGATCGGACGTAGCGAACGGACAACGACGACGCGCCCCATTCGACTATATCGGTCGCGTCCGGTCCTACCGAATCGTGGTTACCGGAAACGATCCGATTGGATACCGTAAAGTAATTCGTCGATACCGGGGGGGGGGGGGAATCCGACGAAATAATAATTGCGCGTAAGTGGCACCGGTCGCCATTGGTTCGGTCACGCGCGTCGGGAAATCGCCGAACCGACGTCGTTCACTACGACGACGGACCGGTCCCGTTTTTCGATGCGCGACGAATCGTTCGCGCTCGCGATCGATAATGAACGAACGACGGACGTTTCCGCGTACGCGAATATATTATAGTAACGTAAATGTACGCGGACGATCGGAAATACCGTGCCAAAGTTCGGTAATGACGGGACTTTGTATCGTGACGTTTCCGCGTCCTAAATGTCATTTATAACGGTCGCGGCGGCGAATCCGGACAATTTTCTAACCCCGAACCTATTTACCTGTTAACGTATAATACGTAGACGGCAACTCCAACGCTGCTCTCTCGATTCGCCGGGTATGGACGTCGTTACGACGGCCGTCGAGACACGTCAAGCCGTTTGGAACGTCTTTGGCGACGTAACGACGACGTACGGGGGGAAAAAAACGACGGGACGCGAGCGTTACCCGCGTACTCGGAGAAACCGAAGCGTGGAGTGGCCGCGCAATTCGGAGCGCCTCAATTTTCGTGGCCGGGCGATTAGGTAACGGAGTATTTCCTATACCCGGAACACGTCAATAACGTTTAAACGAAAATCGTCGGCGGTGTAACCGCGGCGATTCGTCGCGAGCCGTCGATTCGATAGTGAAACCCGAGCACGCGTTTTTCCTCGAGAAAGCACCACGAAAAGAACGTCCCGACGAAATAAATCGGAAACACGTTCGTGTAAATAGTGTCGGGCGTGAGGCTCGTGCACACGGCCGCCGGAGTTCAATTGGCGGATGATAATGCGCGTTCCGAGCATGCGGCAGTAGCGGACGAGATGATTACACTCTAGCAAATGTCGAGACGACAATTTTTCAACGCGAGAATCGGATCGTATTCGGCGCGTTGTCGGCCGCGAAATTTCGCCGCACACACGCACGTAGTAATATAAAGGGGGTGCCGAACGCCGTGTCGGCTATATAACGATGTCCGTATATAATAGCCCGACGACGCCGGTCAACGCAATAACCACCGGCGATTCGTTTAATAGGATAACGTCGTTTGTTTTACTTGTCTCCGCGGCGGCTAATCGCGTTCGTTTAATTTACCATTCGTCCTCTACACGGCCACCGAAGGTGTAACACTTACCTGAAACAAAACGAAACGATTACTACTACTCCCGTCGTCAACGACACTCCGCGCCAGTGAAACGGCGTGGCGAAGAAACACAACCAGGGGACGGACATTGTCGTCTAGCGAGAGCCTCGTCGCGTCAAGACTCGTCGACGTCCGTTTATTTTTCCGTCGGTTTTCGTCCCTATAATTTTAGCGTACCGCGGCGAATCGTTTCCCGTCCCCCGAGTGTAGTAACAACAACCGTATTGACACTACCGTAAATAAACACGGTCGTCGTCTTCGAGGTTTTTTTATTCCCCGGCCGGATTATTAATACCGAGTGGTACTTTTCGCGAAAGCCGACCGACGTAAACGAGCTTTTTAATTTATTTACGTTTAGCGGCGAACAACAACTCGGTCGTTTCATAATTATCCCGCGTGGTAAGTCGACGACTACGAACACGTCGTAAACGAACGCGTACGTACGCCGGTAAGTAAAATACGAATCAACCCACCGGGACGGTTACACGTTTCCGAATTTCTACGCGTTAGCGAAAGTGTCCGAGGCGCGCGCGCGCGCACGAAAAAATCGTTACGTTCGCCGCTAAAACGTACTGGACGCTGAAAACGCTCCGGTTTGTAAACCGTATACGAAATTCGACGTTACGTTTTAATGTAAACGAACCCTGTTGACGAAACGCTTTGCGTATCTGATACATTTAAACGAGCAATTCTCGTATATATATATTCGACGCCTTGTTCAACCGTAGACACTTTAAACGTAATTTGTTCAGTCGTTTCTGGATTTTCGGATCGTTCGTGTTGTTGCTTCGAACGTTTTAAGCGAAAATCGCGACGCCTACTGCCGTTTAATACTATTCGCGACGGTACGAAAATCGACGGCGACCGTATTATCGTTTTATATATATATCGCGTCGTGTAGCAACCGCGTACAGATTCTGACGTGTCGTTTTATTTCGAATCGGCCGTATACAACCGCTACTCGGATTGTAATTATATAAATAAAATATTAATATTAATAATTAAACTAAAATACGATCGTTGCGAAATTTATAAAATATTATTAAAATATTCCTTTATCTCTATATTACACCGCGACAATTGTTTCGGTTATTTACGTATTAATAATATTTTTGTTACGACGCAATTAGAACTGTCAACATAAAACCACAATTTACGAAAAATGACGAATAATAGAATTATAGGTAAAATGATTTTATTTTAGCTCTGTACGGGTTGACATTTTTTTAAACAAATTAATTCAAATAGAAACAAGTAGCAGTTACACAATTCGTGCGTATATATATATATATATAATCTGAATCTCGGAAACGGTTCCAACGATTTTCATGAAATTTAGTATGCAGAGGGTTTCGAGGGCGATAAATCGATCTAGTTAGGTTTCATTTTTACTTTTTCACTTTTTCCCATAGAAACGTCGAAAACGAAAAAAATTCGTTCGAACGGTTAAAACTATCGTAGAAATTCCAACTTTATACCAAATATGCGTACGGCGATAATCTCGCGTTTGGTGTAATTAGATATATAAATTTAATGGCGGTCGTGAGCGCACTTTTTCCAAGTTCGTAGTTTTTTGACTTTTTCGACGGGTTCGTTATCGGCCCTCGAATTGAGGCTCATATTTAAGGTCTCGACGAGAGGAATTTAACGACGTAAACAAATCGCAAATCGGTTGAATATTGACGAAGATATGGCATTTCGCGTTTTCGCTATTCGCCGTATAAACGTTAAAAAAGAAACAAATTCGTAAAAACCGCAAAAAACGTCGTAGAGATTCGAACGATAGACCAAATATACGTACGGCGATGATCTTGCGTTTGGTGTAAACAGATTTACAATATAAATTTAATCACGGTCGTGAGAGCACTTTTTCGAATTTCAAACTAATTTTTTTTCGACCAGTTCGAATTGTCGTAGACCCTCGAGAGGGGGCTCAAATTCAAGATCTCTACGAGACAAATCCAACGGCGTAAACAAAACAATACCGAACAATGCTCGGTCATCCGATATATATATATATATATATGTAAAATGCTTTCGCGTTTTATACGAATTTTTCGTCGACCGACGTTTGTTGATTAAATAAAATACGAACGAGTTCGTGGTTACGAAACACGTAAAAAGCTGATAACGATATAATAATTGTG
>JAIPRN010004685.1:0-13739 GCA_025469175.1 Geopemphigus sp. TES_GeoC_2020
ACGACGTCAGTCGTCCCGTTTCCATCGTAATAGTGTACGGATCAGTAGTTCCTGGTGGTCCGTACTGACGACCCATGACTTCGGTCCCTGTGCCACGGCGCACCTTGAGTAGCACCCAATCGCCAATATGAACGTGCGTCGGGGTAAAGGGGCTCGCCCATCAAAGCCTTGGGAAACACGTGTCGCGAGTCCGTCACGTTTTTCCCCTCCGGACGCTGACACGAAAGCTGTCGGTACGGATTGTTGAAGGGGGAAACCGTGGAAGAAAGCCGCCGGCCGGGTACCGATAGTCGGCCGTAATGCGGCGATCCGGTAATACGGTCGTCAGGACTCGCCGGCGGGCGACGATTGCCGGACGAATACGTCGTGCCGGACGGACGGTGCGAAACGAGCCGCCGTTGTTTTACGCGCGCGCGACGCGAAATCGTCGGGTACGCCGCGTCGTGTTCGCCATCCGTCGACAATTAGCCCGGCGTACGTCAATCCGACCCGGACGTACCTAACCGTACGCGGGCCCGGTTAGAAATATACATTTCCGCCGCGTCCGACGGACGACGAACGGTTTCGAATCCGCGACGGCGCGTATTTACATTTTACGTGTATACGGCTCGGCGGTATTTGGGTCATCCGGACGTCTAAAAAAAAAAACCGATATCGAAAATCGCGCGTACTACCTCCGAGAACGTGGACCGTTTACGGAGAAACTACGTACGGGTTTTTATCGAAATAATACCGTACGAGACGAAACCTATCGGTTTTCGAGAAAATCGTACCCGAACGGGCGGTTACGGAATCCGACGCGTAAAACGAACGTCGAAAACTTAACTACGGATCGTTCTAAACGTAAAAACGGTTTCCGTACGTGAAAAACACGAGACGCCTAATAATAATTCACTGGCGATCGTCCGTGATCGGGACGTTTTAAAAACCTCGTTTTCCTATTTTCGTTATTTATTATTATTTCCTCGTTTCCGGTTCGTCGTTGGAAAACTCGAGACCAGTTGGTTATTAAAAAAAAAAACGCCGATTCCTTTTCGCCGTCCGCGGCCCGCGATCACGAATCGATCGCCGTCGACGCAAAACCGCGTACACCGCGTATTTAAAGGCGCGAAAATCAACCCGATTAAATACGTTCGGCCCCGTCGCGTTAACCACCTGCCGGCGTACGATTTCTTACGCGCGCGTTTTTTCCGGTCGACTGTTCGGTATCTCTGTACGTTTTTTCGGGTAATCGCGAATAATTTAAAAAAAAAAACCTCGCTCCCCTCCACCGTCTACTATCGCCTACCGGATTCTACGCGAAACGAATAGTTAACGCGCCGCTTAAGTAACAATTAAAGTCAATATATTTCGTACAGTTCGTACAGTACGCCGGGTCCGGTGCGATCATTTTCGTTGCGAAAAACGTAAAAACGCGTGACGGCGCTACGAATAGCGGCCGCACGAACCGTCTGTTCGAGTAAACCGAGTAAACGTTCGCTCCGCGCGCTTTTATCGATTTCGCGAAAACCTTTTCGGTTCAAAGAGAAAAAAAAAAAAACCTACGACCATATAATATAATACATATTACGACGGCGCGCCGTCGACGAACGCCCGAACGAGAGCGCGCGCGCGCGCGATAAATTATTTTCTCGATTTTTTTCGTTCGTCTTTCGAACGTTCGGCAACCGCCGAACCGGCCGACTACCGTACGTGTGTACCGGCCCTCCGCGAAATTCCCGAATCATTCGAACAATCCACGAACGTGGCGGCGCGTTGTTAAAACAACAACGTCCTGGATGAGCGGACGTCGGCCCGAATTTGGAACCGTTCCTCGTCCACCCGTCCGCGTTATCTGTAGCCACCGGAAACGTCGAACGTGTCCGGACACGTACAGCGACGAACACGAACGGGAGTGTCGATTTCCTCCGACCGTTCACGGCGTTTTTCGTCAGTTTTCGCTAAACCATCGGGCCCAACGTACCCTAACGTTCGCGCGCGGGCCGTAAAAACGGATCGACAGGGACGACGGGCCGACTTCGGCGCACGGTAAACGAGACGTTCGCCGTTTACAGGTCGGCACGAGTGTGCAAAAGCGATCGTTCCGTTTGATAACGGAAATGATACGCAACGTTAACGTCGGCTGTTAAGAGCCGGCCGGTCGTCCAATTCGACCGGGTCGGTGTGTCACGGTCGGCTCGCTCGTACGAAAACATGGAACGATATCGTCGGGTGTTTTTTTTACGTTTTGAAAAACGGGCGATCATTCCGCTAGGGCGCGTATGGCGAATAAAACGTCCATCAACCCGTGAACCAAAAAAAAAAACGTTTTCGATTTCTCGTCCGCGAGAATTACATTCGACGGAACGCAATACGTCCGCGTTTTCGACCTCGAAATACCGGGGGGAGGGGATAGTAATAACCGATTTTACACGCGCGTCATTGGAAAGCGAACGGTCGCGCTAATAATAATACGAACGTAATATTAGCGCGTACGAGTTAATAAGTCTCGGACGAAACGTAAAAAAAAACCTTCCCCACCGCCAATATATGGCCGTTACGATCATTTCCACGGACCCGTTCACGCCGCGAACCATAAAACGCCATAAAATACGCCGGCACGCGCAAATTGCCGACGATTCCGTATTTATTTCGCTCGTTTCCCGCCGGCCGTGTCCTTACGTACGCGCTCTCGTATTGTTCGAGCGTGTCTCCACTCCCCTCCGCCAACGCCGCCGCCGCCGCCGTTGCCGTCGTTGCCGCAACGCGTTTTACGTTGGGCTAGGTTGTGTCCTCGCGTCGCGCACGTAAACGTGTTCGGCCGAACGTCACGAAATTTTCGACCGGTTCGGCGGCCGTGTATATCGGTACCGCGCCACATATACACCGCGGTACTGTGCGCCGAGTAGGCGGCTATATTATACAGAGCGCGGCCGAACGAGTTGGTTTGTCGCCGATAACGACCGGCCCGTTGTTCGAACGCGCTCGTCGTAACGTGCCCGCCGCGAACGTTTTCCATTCGCGCCCCGATTAACCGACCGCCTAATCGCCCGGGCGCGGGACCGATACGACATTTTGGGCGAATTTCGGGGGGGGGGGCGCGCGCGCACGCGTTGGGCCGCCAGGGATTGGTACGAGGGTGGAACACGCCGGTGACCGCGTGCCGGCCCGGTACGGACCACGCCCCGCGAACGCGCGGACCCGGAGGCGGCGAATACCCCAGGCGGCCGCTAATAATTCGTCCCTCGGTATCCGGGGCCACGTTGGTCGTCCGACGATTTGCCGAATATGTTTCGGTACGCGGTAACGTCAGGGACGCCGGACCGACGAAATGGTTAGAGACGGATCGGGAGCGTTCGCGCGGCGGCCGAATTCCGGCGACGGCCGGGCGCCCCCGACCTATGTCACTGCGGCCGTCGGTGCGCACGGGGCCGTGTCGTCGTCGATCGGACGGAGCGGGCGGAGAAAACGAAAGAACGCACGCGCGCGCGCCAACGTACACGACCGTACGTCGTCGCCGGCACCGGGCAACGTGGGGAGGGGACGAAAAAAGGGAAACTGGTTTTTATTTCTTTTTAGGGAGGGTCGTCGACCCGCACGCCGTGTAGCCTGTCGTCCGGTTCGCTCGGCGCGCGTTGCGGAACGTAATGGAGCGAAAAAAATATAAAACGAAACGAGCGCGCGTGCGCGCACGCGCGTCCGAAAAAAACCCCTCCATTGTTCGCGCCGTTGTCGAGTACGTTGAACGCGCGCGCGCGATCGATTACACGCGATCGTATACCATTTCGTATCGATTTTTCGCGATTTTTTTCTTCTTTTTTTTTGTTCTTCTCGCGTCGTCATCTCGCCGTCTCGAGTACGACGACCGGTTTCTTCCGTGCGTTCGTGTTTTTCGAACCGCCGGTCTCTTTTATTTTTCTCTTATTTTCATTCTTTCTCGCGGAAACCGCGCGCGCCGCATTCTTCGGCGGGCGAAGCGAAAAACAAACCGGCTCCCCGGCGCGCGTCCATTATTACCGGCCGGCCATCATCCCCAGCCACGTCGATCGACGCGAACGGCCGACGACCAAATAACACTGACCTCGGCCGACCGATTACGTATCGTCGTACTTAACCGCCGGCTCGTCCCCGGCGGGGACTTTTTTTTTTTTTTGGGTTTTTCGGCCCGACATTTTACGCGCGCCATCGTCCGTTTGCCGACGAACTTTTCGCGCTCGGCAATCGTTTTACGGTTTCTGGCCACCGTTATCCACCGACACCCGGGAACGACGTCCAGGGTCGCGGCGATCCTCGACGCTCGGGACGTCCGCGGACTCGCGGCCACACGTCTACCCTCTCACTCGCCAATCTCCTACCGTCGGCTGGCCGGCGATTATACGTACCGTGCCCGTGAATCGTTCGCCAACCAACCGTGTTTACGCGAACGCGGTTCAGTCGGCTAAATGTGAACCGCGACCATTCTCGGTCCAGGAGGTGTACCATCCGAATGTATATCGCGACATTAGGATGCTCGGATACGTCGCCGAACGGATTTCTAATATCCGTACGATCGTCGGCACGTTCCTCGCCCGAATTCGCCCACGCGTACGTCGCGGACGTCAGCGCCTACGCCAAACCTGAATATGTAGCTGGGCATATAGGAGTTTCGGGGGGGGTATCGCCGTCGTCCGAGAACCGTTCGAACGGTACAAACGAAAACGTAATCGGACCGTATCGTCGACGACGCCAAACGCTATCGGGGCCCGCGAGAAATTCCGCTACGTTTTTGGAACGTTCGCCGGCCGCGTCGTCTAAACAAAAACAATCCACTTACGTTCGCGCCGTCTAAACGTACGTAACGTCGAATAGGTCGGAGTGGCGAACAATGACGTTGGTTGTTCGCAAGCACGCAAAGGCCGGCTGAAAAGTTAAACGACGATAAAACAAACGCGCGCCGACCGTTCGACAATAGGTATGTTCGGTCGGACGGCCGCGGCGTCCGCGCTTAATGAACGATTCTAACGACGATCGTTATGTACCGAGATTGGCGATCGTTTATGTATATATATCCGAATCATTTCGTGGCAAATGTATGTCTCCTTTGTTTACATACGAACGATCGTCGATTACATTTCGGACGCGTCGAATTAAACGTATTCCTATTTATCGTATATACGTAATTACCGTACGCTATATTCATTACACGTTTCGTCGTCGTCGTCGTCGTCGTCCGGACGTCAGAATAACGTTGTTTGGCCGTTTACGGGACGTTCGACCAGCCGGTCGGACGAATCCGGCACGGGCTCTAGAACGATTTCGGAACGGACGGCGGGAGATAAAAAGTGCGCCTAGACGTGTGCGAAGAGAAATGTTGGCCAAGAATAACGTATACGGGATTAAGGGAAAGGGCCTAGGTGCGGGCGAAGGTACGATAAAAATGTTCGATCAGCCGGTTAAATGGTTTTAGTTGCGGTTATTATTGCTATGGATTGGACACTGGACTAAAGTGATAACGGATATATTATTCGCGTGACGGACTTTCGGTTTTTTTTTTTTTTGGATTTATTTCTGATTTCATAACGAGGCCCACCGATAACCGACGTGGTGACCAGAATACCGGGCGACTAGCTTTGTAATAAGAGCGACCCGGGTTGACCCACCGTTGTCAATCATCTACGAACGTAGCCGGTACCACGGTAGTGGGGAGCCCCACGGTGCGCCGAGTCGCGCTGTTGATTCGATTCGTGCTCCAGTTTTGATTTTAGGCGCCTACTTCGGCCGGAACGTAGTGGTTGTGGGGACGGGATAGTGGAACGATTAAACCATTTCATCCAGCGGTTAGGACCGGATACCGAACGACCGTTAGTGGTCCCGGTTCCAGAGCAGGGGTACTATGTGTAGTTTCGGTCCATACTGACGACTCTTGACTTTCCGGCCATGAGCCACGGCGCACAATTGAATACCGCCAAGCGCCAATATGAGGCGCGTCCGGGTAAAAAAGGGCTTGCCCCTGGGAAACACGCGCCCGTCCCCGAGCGGGGTACAATCGTGACGGGAACGGCGTCGAATTTCGCGCGATTTCTCTCCGATTCTCCTCGTACGCGGCGTTTTATTTACATTATTCGGAGCTCGGTTTTACGACGTCGCTCGCCGCCGTTTCGGTTCGTTATGACGACGCGCTAAAACGCGTTCCGTACAACAAATCGTTTTAAACGTCGCGCGCGTTTTCAGCACCGTCGTTCTGGTTAACGGTCGTTTTGGACTAACCTAATGCGCGAAGCGAGAAAGCGAATTCGACGCTTTTTAGCGCGCGACGAGCGTAAAACGCGGCCGTCGGATTCCGATGGCACGGGAGAACGGCGGCGGCGGCGGCGGCGGCGGGTAGTAGACCGGGGCGCGATTACATTTTTTAGCCGCGTCCACGCCCTTTTCGGCGCGCACCTAACGTACGGCGGCTCGTTATTCCGTTCCGTCCGCCGGCAGAGTCGATCGTCGGCCGGACGCTTTACCGCACGCGCGCGTACGCGTAAATATGGGTTGACGAAACGACGAACGATGTTCGAATCGACTTATTCTCGCGGACGAACCGTTTTCCAATTAGAAAACCGCCCGGACGGATTCACCTCTGGAGAACGTTATCCGTATCGACGAATCCGGCCGATCGCCACTAATTTACGACTATTTCCGATCGTCGAACCGAATCGGGCGCGATTTTATTCGTACGAACGTCTTTTCGTTACGTATTCGCCCGGCCGACGATTGCCGACGTTTTCCGTTTAGTATTCGCGGTGTGTACCGCGCGTCCGTGTACGAGACAAACTGCCGAAACGGCCAAAGTAAAACGATAACGCGATCGTGTTAACGACCGCAACGGGAACGTGTTACGCCGAAATATTTTCGCGTCGAACGTCTTCTTCCTCCTGCCCCCGGTGTAGAAAGAAGTCGGAAAAGTATCCGGGGAATGGGAAAGTTTGAATTGATTTGGGCGTAGGGGGGCGACGACGCGACGATTCATTTCGAAAAGCGTTAAAAAGAAAAAAAAAACAAGAAAAAATCGAGCACGCGTCGTTACGTCCGTTTACACGCGGTGACCGTAACCCGTACGCCACAAAAACGTAAAAGATAAACCAACGAAGAAGCCGGAATTGTTTTCCCCGTCGTATTTTCAAACGATTTCGAAAACGGCGACGTCGCTTCTCCCTTCTTCCCCTCCCCCTGGGATCAGTGTACCCGAGTGGTTTTCGAATCATCGATAAATAGCGTCCGTCGTTATTTACACGCCGTCACGATATACAGTCGCGTATATAAATACACGTATATCAACGATTTGATAAACATTTGATTTTCCCCCGAACAAACGTAATCGCTATATTAATTATAGAACGACCGCGTCTGTGTGTACGTATATATATATAACGTGTATCGAATAGTGGAATCAACCACGGTAGATATTTGCTCGATCCCTTTTGACTCTGCGCCGATATTTAACAACGATCTTAATTCAACGGGCGCCGCGATTGATAGCGGTTATCTCTCGGACGTCCGTTATTATTACGCGGTGGCTCGAGCGTGCCGGGACGCTACGGCGGGTCACGGTTAAGCCACCGGCGGTCTGCTACGTTACCACCGGACGGGGACAAAGTCCGGGAAACGTCGACCGGCGACCCGCCGACAGTGTGGAAACATTATCGACAACCTTATCGTCCGTCGCCGAAACGGACGGGCGATAAATCGTGTTATCGCGGTGCGCGACGGCGGCGCTCGTCAGCGGCGGAACCACAAGTTCGACCGGATATCGTCGTAAAAAAAACCGAAAACAAAAAAAAACCGTTTTTATCGTATTATTCCGCTCCCCCGGTCCGCGCGTAGGTGTCTGAAAACCGACCGACCGGACGGACGGTTCGCCCGGTCGTTTTCTCGAAAACTAGTTTTCGGACGAGGGCCACCCCCCCCTTTCTTTTTCGCGGGCTCCAAGTGACACGAATACCGGCCGACGGGCGAGCACGACGAAACGATAGTCGGTAGCTTGGAACCGTCCAGCGGCGGCGTGTATCCGTCGTAGGTCGACACGAAGTCGTCGTGTCCGCGGAAAGGATTCCGATCGCGGGTGTGGGACGAACGCACGACCTAACCCAACCGTCGGATTGTAATATACGCGCGTAGTAGTTGGTCGGCGACGAAGAATCGGCGAATCGTCGCCGTTGTCGTAACCGAATGTACGAACGTTCGGTATTCGGCCAACAATCGTGTCCGTATTCGCGTACGCGGGCGGCAATCTCTTTTAAACGTTCCTCCCGTCCAACCGCCGTACGGTGAAGTTCGTTTTTCTTCGATCGGTCGAAAAACACCCCCGCCACGCCGCCACACGGTAGCCGACCGCGGACGGTATAGGTGCAAAAACGCGAAAGTGCGCACGACGTAATCGCGTAATATTCGTTTGTCGTTCCGATTAGCGAACGCCGCGATAAAAATATAAACGACGTCGAATTTTTCGAATAATTCGGCTAAACCTATTGATCGCCGGTGTAAAAGGACACGAAACGATCGCGCCGTTCCGACGAGCGTACGAAATTGATCGCGTCCCCGGATGGAAACGGTTTTACGGTGAATCGAACGCGACGTACATGACACCGTGTACCGCGGGCGGCCGTGGGCCGAATGGCGATTCCGAAACGATCTATCTCGGACGCGCAACCGCGTACACCCGTACGTTATGAATATGTTATATTAGGCGTACGAACGAATAATCTAAATTAGTTTGAGCGGTTACGAAATCAGTTTTTAAATGAAACGGATTTTCTTCGGTCTTTCGTAATTACGCGTGGTCGACGTACAGAGCCATTAAAAGTAACGTACAGTCTTGCGAGCGGCCCGACATAACCGTCCGACGCATTCAATTCAGTAGAATCGAAAATGGTCGCGAATAAGGCGCGCGCGTATCCGACACGGCGTTCTTTACCAATTCCGACGTGGCGAAAATGCCGCGAATCGATTTGTCCCTTTCGTAAGTGTAGTATGTCCATCGTACGACGCGCGCAGTTTAAGCGGTAATTTCGGTAATAATCGACAGACGGCGCCCTGGTGGGAGGCCCTCGGTAACGCGACAGCGACGGTGGAACCCGCTGAGAATTCGGTACACAAAAAGAGCTCGCGGAACGGTTGGGAGTAGTAACACGACAAACTGGAGGACAGCTACCGACGGTCGGTAGAGAATTAGAAAGAAAACGGCCGTATACATACACAGGGCAAACGTCCGGTAGAATTGTCGCGCGGTCCACGTATTGGCTACGCGTGCAAAAGACCCGATAACGAGTGTCGGCCGGCACGTGTTGCGCGGACACCATCCGGCGTATTCTAACAGACGTTGGCGGCCGTGTCCGATCTCGTCCAATCGTTCCGAAAATCACTCGGCGACGAACAATCGTGCCGAGATGTCGTCCGGCCGACAAACCGTTTAAAAGTAATCGAAAGCGACGGCGACTATTACGAATAATAATCGCATTTCTCGTAAAATAAACGTGGAACGAATAATTATTCGTTTGCACACACCCTTAACGCCCGGTCCGTTCGTAACAATACCGTAAACCGAACGGCGCGAAAACAATTCGAATACGTTCGCGGCGACGTCGTCACGCGACCACTGTTTTTCAATTTGTCGCCAATCGTCGAACGGTTCGGAATACCGGCGGGATATCCTGTCCCCGAATTACGTACACCCGTCCGAGTCCTCCGGCAAATTACCCGACGTTACTTTAACCGGCACGCCGCCGGGACACTCGCCCCTGGGACACGTGTTTACCGGGCACGCGTTTTCGAAAACGACACCGATGAAATCGTCCGCCGAACGACACGCCGTCCGTACGTGTACACGCGATAAATGGAATCCCGGCTCGTCGTTATTTCCCACGTGGACGGATTCGGACGGCCGGTTATTATTGATACGACGAGCCTACAGCTAAATGGCTCGGCGATTAAAAGCGACAAAGGCGCGCGAGTCGGTACGGCCGGAAGTTTCGGTTAGTTTGTCCGATAGGTTCAACAAGTTTTGAATCGTCCGCTACAACGACGGTGTGTTCGTACGGTCAAAGCCGAGTTCGAAAAACGTCGAAGAGCGCCGATAGTTTGTTCGCGTTCCGCCGTCATGTTCGTTTTGTTCGTTAACTAAAACCGTTCTCGTTGTATCGCCTTTGTGGTTGTAAATCTAATATTTCGCCGGTATTCGATACGTATATACATAAACGATTTCGTTAATATCCGTAAATTTCGAAGCGAATTTAGAGAGGCACGCAGGTTTTGATATATATATATAGCCCATCGTAGGGGCGTATTAACGGATGGGGGGGTTTAATACCCCCCCAAATATTTAGGAAAAATTCTCACGAAACGTATATTTGTAGCCAATAATAACTAAAATAGTTTTAAACTTCGATACACGTTGTAATATAACGTGTTCGTTGAAAACGAATAATCTATCAAAGCGTAATAACGCGTCTTGTCTCGTAAGGGTCGTCCGATTTATTTATTTATAAAATTAACCGTCCCCCCCTGAAATTCAAGTCTAAGTACGCCAAGGTCTAAGAAACGCGAAAACACGCGTATATCCCGAACGTTCGGTAACCGAACGTTTATCGTTTATTTCCTATTCGAAGCGAACACATATGTTCGTAAAAAAAAATTAAAAAACGTTACGTACGAAATAGATACGTACGGATAACGGATTTCCGACGATTTAACCGACGAAACGGTTCGTGCGCCCGTCGTCGGAGTCGTCGTCGTTTTCGCGACACCGCATGTTCCGTACGCGAGCGCGCGCGTCATTTGGGCGAAATTCAATTTTGAGGCGCGCGCGTTCGTAACTGCACGGACCTGTTGGTAAAAGCGCGCGACGCGAAACGGTAATTGATTACGCGGCCGAAACGGCTCGTGAATCCGCCATACCACCACGTACGTCGTGTGATACGCGCGCTCACTCGCGGCGGCGGTTAGCCGTACGGCCGTTTGTTGTTTCGCGCCACGATAATCACGACGATTTTATCGTCTCCGACCGTCGTTACCGTGCCCGATTGTAACAAACGGCGGCGATGACTGGAGGTGGGGAGGTGCGCGTACCTAGCGCGAAATATTTCGAAATCGATTCTCACGATTCGGTATTGCGTCGAACCTATCCCAATGGCAGCCCACCCCCTCCTCGGAAAGTGAAACGTGAACTTTTAACGTATTTCGTGTAACAACGAAAACACAAAATGAACGTAACGTTCCGTTCGGAACGGCGATTACTTTTTCGTTCCCGTCGCGAAAATCAAATAATCGGCGGGCAAACGTTCCGCGAAACGTTTCGTGCGATACGTATTTTCGAAACCATGTTTCTTGCGCCGAGGATTGGACCAATTGGTCCAAAGGGTCGTAGAATACCGGCAGCCCGGCGAGTAATTCGTTGTCGTTCCCGTCGAATATCGTTGGAAATATCGAACGAACCGCGGCGACGAACGGATTTCGGCCGTGTGTCCGGCAACACGAACGCGAGGTAAATACTTCGCGAAATCCACGAACGCGTAATTCATTCGGCTACGGCGAACACGACCGCGTAGGTCCGAAACGAAAATTCGATCGAATTACTACCGCGCCCGTTTAGAATTGGCGTTATAACGGTCGAAAAACGCCGGTCGTGGAGTCCGTGGTCGCCATTTTCGCGAGCGCCATACCTAGAAGCGTGTGGTTGCGTTAACGATCGAATACCTTCGTATCGGTCGATCACGCGTAGCGAAGATCTCAGGGAGGAGGAGGAGGGGGGGGCAAGCGAGCGTCGTTTAACGTACCGAACAATTTCGCGACGGTTTTCGGGAATTATTTACGTATAGTGTTCCGCGTCCGCGCGTACGTCGTTCCGTTCCCGTGTAAGTACGCGCGCCGTATATAAATAAATAGGTACCGCTGTGACGGGAGCCGAGATCGTGTCGCGGTGGACGGAGCCAGTCCCGAAATTGGATACCGAAACATTGCGCGGACGCGGGCACCGGAACCGTTGTACGGGGATGTGGCCGAAATAACGTTTACGCGAACGTTGATTCGGCGGATCAACGACGTCTAAACGAACCCGCGCGGTGGTCGACGGTAAGTGGGTTTGGTGACAATTTTTTTCGGCGACGATGTTATATACGTAATGAAACAGCGTTTCGTTAATTTCAATTTGCCGCGCTTGATAACAATCCGACAACACGGATGATGTGTTATCGGATTGTTAGTTATTGTCTGTTAGATTGTTAATCATCATTAGGTTACTGCGCGTAAATGTTATAAAAACTGGTAGGAATATAAACGAAAGGATATATGGTTGAGGAATCGATATTAGTGAACTTTAAACGTCGTTTATTTGTATTTTTGGGTGAGATTTAAGTAGTAATAGCTACACGATCGTTATTGTAATATTATAAAGGCGTATAAAACAAAACTTTGTATTTTCAGAGAAACAATTTGTGGTTTATTTAGAAAATTCTCGATAATATATCTTATATGTATATTCGTTATTAGCTCGTCGTACGGTTTTCAACGGATTAGCGCGGGACGGAAAGGGGCCGACGAAAACGCCATAAACGCGCGCGGTTTCCCGAATCTATAGATACATATGTACCGGAAGCGAGCACCGCTGGTCGTATCGTTGGTATATTATATTATATACGACCCGAGGGTACACGGATCGCCTACACCCGGCGACCTCAACCACGCGGGCCACGCCCTTGTCGAAATACGATCGGCGCGTATTTTTTTCGCGGTTATTTATCGCGGGGCCGATTCGAAGACGTGTAATTATTTTAGCGCGGAACGTAATTATTATCGGGCTACCCTATACGGCGAAAATAATTATAATTTACGGTTATCGTAATTTATACGCGCGCCGACGCGTGCGTTTTATACGATACCGTCGTCGTATTCGGACGCCGCGGGGCCAAGGATTTGTCACGAACGATGGCGGCCGGGACTTGGTACGGGCGGCGGGGCTGAGGCTAAACGAAACAATTGCTAAAACGTTCGGTTTCGCCCAATGAATTTCGTCGCTTTTTTCCGTCCGTATATAACTCGCTTGGTGGTAGTATTTTTTTTCGGAACGGTTTTCGTTTTACGTTCCCCCCGCCGCCGCCGCCGCCGCCGCCGTAATAATACCTCCTCCCCCGGTCACGTTGTACGCCCGCCGGTACGTTATAGTGTAACGCGCGCGAACGTGTGGCGGAATCCCGGCGGAACGGAAACGGAACCGAGGCGATTGTCGCGCGAAGGGAACGCGCCCGTAATCGTCGTAGACAATTGACCGTAGCTTATCGCCGGCGTCGGATTTCGTTTTTTCCGCTTACGTCTCGAACGGCGGCCCCGTCCTGCGACGGTATCTCGTCGCCACCGTGTCCGACGACGATTCCGATAAAATTCGGACGAATTCCCGTTGATTATCCGAACACGTACGTATTCTCGTCCATTTTCGTTTCCAATTCGTCCGTTTCGTTGTGCCGGTGGCCCCCATTTGTCGTCGTAACCGTCGCCATTTTCGGGATCGCGCGTCCCGCGACCGGTCGCCGCCGATTCGGTTCTACTCGCGCTCACGGACCGCAGACGCGCACGCGCGACGGCGAACGACGATAAACGTCGCGATTTACGGCCCGGCGGGAATTTCTTTCGATTTTGTTCGCGCTCGACGTTTATTGTCGTAATGGCGGCGGTTTTTTGCATTTTTTTTTTTTTAACGCGCGTAAAATCGTAAAATAATTCGGTCCGAAGTCGGTGCCGGTTCAAGG
>JAIPRN010004686.1:0-13722 GCA_025469175.1 Geopemphigus sp. TES_GeoC_2020
ACACACACATATATATATATATATATATATATATGTATAGATAGGCATGATACATAAAATATTCAACTGAATTTCCGCTGGAAACATTTCAAAAAATACGAGATAAATAATAACTTTTGCACTCGAGTTTTAAGATCGGAAAAGTGTTACGATACGTGCCGTTTGTAATATTTAGTTCTTATTATTCAATTTCCGTTGAATTTTGAGTACTCTGTTTTATGTGCGCACCTAACCATTTGCATTCTAAGAGAATGATAAAAAAAATAACTGTAAAGTATAATAGAAAAATGTTGTGTGTACCCCGGAGATAAGGAAACAAGTCATATACTTGATATATTTTTATCCTAAAAACTGAATGATAAACGACTGCCAAAGTATACCCCTGATATTATTTTTATGTTTAAAAATGCATTATTATTTGTGTTTTAAGGCTCATCCAACGCCTATTTGAAATGGGGCCACCTTAAACATATAAATATTAGTTAAAACTGTTACTTAACAACTTTTAAGAATACTTTTCTTTGAACGGATTTATTCTTCTATATGTTTCGGATTTAAGTGATTGTTTAAATTATTCTCGTTTAAATTATTTATGAAATATCGAAGCAGGTACATAACATCCACAATTCGATGTTATTTAATTATTTAATTATTATTTTGCAGTAATAAAATACCATATACACATATGATATCAGATATTCACGAATATTTATATGAACTTTTTTTAATAATAACTAATTAAAGCATACAACGATTAATTAAAAATAATTTCTATCTATCATTAAATAAGTAGTAATAAAACGAATTTTGTTTAAAATGAAATCATTGAAACGCTTCGATAACTACCACTCCCTATCGTATTATCTTCATATTTTAATAATTCCTCGATGAAAAAATATTATATTGTTTTTGTTATCGTCACATTGTCTCATAAACATTATAGATGGCATGTTCACAAAATATATTCCATCTACAAACAAACGTGCAATGGATATTTTATTTTATACAACTCGTGATTCATCTTATCCGTTTTTTTCCACTAAAAGTTGATCATTTGTTCGTTCATCGGCGTTCGTAGAACTTTAATTATTTCATCACGAAATTTCGTTTATTTAATTTAGCATTTCGGCACGACCAAAATATTTCAATCTCGTTTTATGACTTTTTCTCTGACATTCAAATACAATTACTAAAACCTTCCCAAATGTATTCATTTTTTCATTTCTTCCGACACAATATAATATAAGTCATGGGGTCATACATTTATTCGCTTAAATGTATATATTGTAAATAATAACGTCAGTTTAAACTTTTAAAGAATAATATTTCGTGTTAACATACAGTTTTTTTATAAAGTACCGATGTAATTTTTAAGGGGTCGATATTATGTTATTAAAAGACGATCAGTTCAAGCATTTAAACGGGCCGATAATTTTATAAACGGTCGTTCAATTATATTATTCTAATGATAACATTTACATACGAATATGAAAATCTATGGACAATAATATGCCATGTAACAAGCGTATATTAAGTACTAGTGAATTTAATTAACATAAATGAAACTATTTCACGTTATGATGTAGTAATTGTTTAACGTACCGTAGCAGCGATGGGAAGCTCGAAACTCGCATTCTGTACGGTTGCTTCCATCGCGTATATACTTTAAAGACGCAAAACGTATTTAATTACATTACAAATATCTTTAATAAATAGTGTATTATCGTTTCACATTTATCAATACATATTATATCTAGTCTATAATAATAAATAGGATTGCGTATTTCGCTAAATTCAAAATAAATTTAAACTATGCGATTGAAATGTAAAAAGTTTAAAAAATGTATTATTGAATACGCAAATATTTTATAAAACCATCGGCATTTAAAATTTAAAAATATTATCTTCCGTTACATTAACCTATTAAAGGGGTACCTACAATTACAGCGGATGTAAAATATCTGATATCTGGTATTAATAATACATTTACGTAAAATATGTAATAAGAAAATTGTTTTAATGATGAAATATTAATATAATCATTACAGAATACAATACCAAAGATGTAAACGATCGAATATAGTAAATGCAGGACCGGAAAATTGAAAAATATTAGAAAATACCAATTATAATTATTTAAATTTTGATACTTCGGTATATGATTCAAACTACCTCCGCAAAAAGCAATAAAAATGCGACTAATATAAACTTCAGTATTGAGAGTAATATGCAGTTGAAGAATTCAATATAAATTTCCCTAGAAAAGTCAATATGGAACAAGAATACTTATTATGGTTCATTCACATTTTGTACATCATACAAAGCAATACCTAATACTCTTCATACTTCATATATTATTACCCAATATATTATATTCCAATAAATAAAATATTTGTAGAAATTGTTATTCAATTATATTATAATCGTTTATACACTTTAATATAACGACGATTAATGTTATTTAAATATTTATTATTTTAATTTACTTTTGCGATACAAACGTTCTTATTTTAACTTCATATTTAATATATCTAAAAATGTTTATATATGATAATCTTTTTGTAATTATATTATTAAAATATTGTATTAAATATTTACCGTCACGATTATTTTTCAATAAGGTAATAAAATTAGAACTTAAAATTTTCGAAAAAATATACGAATGTATATATTTATTTACCTTCATTTTCCATAACTTTATTAAGAAGTAAAATATCACAACATTAAATTGTGCTATAATGAAATTAGAATACTAAAAAATTACGATTGCTTAAATTAAAATACGTTTAATATTATACTCCAACGAATTATTTTTAATATTAGTTTGGAAGAAATTTTATTTCACAAATGGAATAAGGGATAAACATGAATACACTAATTCTTATATTTGTTCACCTAAGATAATATTATTAGGTTACAACGAAAATAATTTTTATATTATTCTATATGAATTTAATTTAAAATTTCACATTTATTTTGAATCTATAATTAATAACAATTTATAGTTTACCTATTTTTATATTATAACGATAATTTGAGGTATAATTTGTTTTTTAATTAATTAATATTAATTACGTCAATTATTTGACAGTTTTTTTTTAAATATTCTTTTAACAATTACATACAGGTATAATAAAACTACAAACCCTTACATAGTTATTTTTGTGTATTCCGTTGTACAAAATGTTTGTGTTAATATATACTCAAATACGTAAACAATATCTTTGATACTGTTATAACATAAGTTGTTGTTATTTTATTAAAATAATCTCAAGTTCCCAACCGTTTAATTGATATATGTTTTCAACGACTTTGTAGCAACACCTTAATGTTTATATCATCTCGTATGTTTTAGAGTAAGCTAAAAAAAAATGCTTAGTACTTAGAAATGATAAATTGTCTTTAAACTTAATATGCATAATTCGTTATTTATCAAATCGCAGGTATTATGAACAAAATAAAATAATATACTTACGTCTAAAATACATTGTCCATCGTTTATTACACATGTTTTCCGATATTATAATTATCACTAATAAATATTGAATTACTTAATTTAAAGAAAAAACATAAATATATATATATATATTTATATATTAATATGCTATATTCAAATTGCACACATTTTCCACAGACTGGTGTTTGGTATAACGCGCTTAAGAAATAACTCGTTTAATAAATACAGCATAACGGCAAAGCAGCGGTTTCAACTACGAGCTATTTAGAGAACGTGGGCGGAGCTTGTCTGGAGGGGAATATAAAACTGCACCGGCTTTAATGCTCGACGTCAATATGGATTGTTTGAAATAATATAATGACAATTCGAGTATTGAGTTTCCACTTACTTGGTAAAAATGATGCCAAATTAGTAATAGTATCACCGAAATAACAATCTCTATTCGTATTTCGGGCTTAGCCACGTGGTTCCGGTCTGATTTCAAAGAATCGTAAAGGGTGCCATTAATGTCATTCTCGTTAGCTCTTCTTTTCTCGTTGTTCGAATTTGAGCAGTTACCTACATAAATTTATAATAAAAATGTTCCGTCGAAATGTTTCTAATACATTTTCAGTTTTCATATAAACGAAGGTGCTTAAGATTTATTTCGTATTAATATTGTAATATATGCAAGGTGTGAACAACGTGTTCGTTTTGTTTGTAAATTAATATAAATAGGTACACTATACTGGACGATTAACATTTTAACACAGAACACTGATTTTCTAGGTCAATTTTGTTAGTACTGAATATTTATAGACATATGATGAATGTAAAGGCTGGCAAATTAAAACTATTTTAAATTTTCGCTGTTATATATTCCCCCTATCTCACACCACACAACTATACTAAAGTGTAAATATTGTTAATAAATACTAAACCCATTGTATATACTATAATTTATCTAATATTCAACAATTGTACACAATCAAAAAAATAATTTTTTCATCGGAATAAGAGGATAAAACAAGAACAAGGGAAAAATGAAATATAAAATTTTATAATTACATTAAATCGATTTTTAACTTAATATGAATGAATTCAATAAGTTATTGATAAAATAACGTTTTTACTTTTAAATTTTTAACGAATCACGTTGCCTTATGTACGCTTTAGACGTTTTAATATAAATAATTTATTTGTTTAATTAATTTGTGAAAAAATGGTTTTAATAGAATAAATAAATAGAGTAATACTCACAATATTCAATATCCGTTTCATTAACATATCCATTACATCTGCAAAAGAACACATTTTTATCAAAGATCAACGTTATTATCGTTATTTGATTGAATGTTTGGCATAATCTAACAACAATTATTATACGGCTATTACACTTACAGTGTAATGTTGTGGATAGTTAAACATATTTCGCAATATTTCGTATTATTTTTACACGGATATTTCGTTGAGGGACTTAAAGTGCTCGTAGATTCATTGTATACAATGTTATGAGCAGGGAACATATCATGTTTGGCATCTGCCGAAAAATTAGTAAAGTATTTATTTTTCTTCATTACCTGAAATGTACATTATAATCGAAATAATATTATTAAATGCGCAACAATGTCAATAACCTCAGTACCAGTGGCTCTGCTAACCAACCGCTATACCTCTTTTTCGATTTGCTTAAATTTCGTCTTTGCTACACTCTGGTTGAAATATTTCTTTTTGGTCAATAACCTTACTGGCGGCTCGGTAGTCCCATAAAATATCAATTGCCACTTTTTCAATAATCCTACAAACATTATTACCATTATATACATATTCATTGACATATGCCATATTGCGCAATATTATAATTATGCCTAATATCTTTAATTGACTGGCATCCTTCTTCAATAGTCAAATAGTTAATACAACAGTTTCAAGTGCACGAATTATTATGGAATTCATTTCTGATAATCAAACATTTTGGAACTTTAGTGCTGTTGATATGTTTGAGAATATAATTAATTTGCCGTTTGTAAAATCTGTTCGTCTAATAGCATTAAAACAATTACTGGGTTTCTCGTATGTCACATAAATATATTATAAATAATCAGAATTAATAATATAATTATATTACCTATTAGAGTTTTCATTTTTAGATTGAAGCAACGAATAAGAAGTGCTTTGCAAATGGTGTGTAATGTGAAATTACGGCGTTTTAATAATACTATTAAACTTAACGTTGACAAAAATTAAAATTTTTAGACGAAAGTTTTTCTCAAAAATATCGTTACATTGAATTATTTAAGTCAAATGTATCCGATAATCGAAACGGGAAACAGAAAAATAAAACAAATTGATTTCGAGAAGGATAATACAGACAAAATATAAATATTCGTTTTATGTAACGACGCTAAATATTATAAATGTAATACCTGGGCTTTTGGCTGTTGAATTAGCTGTTCGTCTTGTTATTTTGAGCTGCCAGCGACCAATAATTTTCTCTCCCCAATAATGTACGCTGAGAAATGGCCAATCGTCGAATGTACTGCTGATTATGTCCAACGGCCTTTCAAATAATAGAACTGATTCCGTGCCCATCGGTGACGTTAATACGATTCTAAGATCACCTCTGGGAAAAAACTTTAGCGATATTCGACATAGAACATGTTCCACGAAGTTTACTGTATTAGCCGAATTATTTTGGCAACCATCTACGTCCATAAAGATTGACAACGTACTTCCCGAGGTGGGATCTATCCATCTAGATATTAAAATTTTCAAACGATCTTAATAATTATTTTATTTGAATGACGTATGCGTTTGTGTACAGCACATGCCTCTGTTTATTGTCCTCTTTGGTTCTGCAAGTTCGTTGAGGTGGTACATTAGACCATTGTTCAGCCAATGTCACAAGTGCACCTCCGTCCATTAATCCGTAACCATATTTATGACTTACTAAATAAATGTATTTCTCTTAGGCTTATCATAATATCGACTAATATAGCGAGTAATATTTTATCGAAATTCTTATTCAAATTTCAATTAAATGTTCACACAAGTCAGCCTTTAAGCGCAATAACTACTAACCATAATTTTAATACAAATAAGAGTTTTAAGAACTAAAAAATTCGTAGCAATTTGTCGTTTATGTAGTTTAAGTACTAAGAACATATTAAATTTGAATTGTTAATAGTATAAATTGTTACGATATATTTAATCCTAAATAATATTTTATCATAATTGTTTGTATCGAACCTTTACGATTTACTCCATTTGTCGTCCAACCGGATTCATTCTGCAACGGTTTCGTATTAGATGTCATGACAACTAAGTATTGCATATCCCTCCAAGTGAGGTTTCTATTAGCTTCCAAAGCTAAAGCACAAAGGCCAGCTGCAATAGGAGCAGAAGCGGATGTACCTAATGTTTGAGATTTCGGCATCATTCGCTTTAAAAATTACTTTTCGATTTCGTTATTTATAAACTACGATTTTTACCACTGTGTTCTGATGTGCATATCGTTTCTGGTTTCATTTTCGTATCCATGTCAACCGTTGTCACTCCATGGTCACTTCCTGGAGTTCCAGAGCTGTACGTGGCCGCTAATGTCGATGAACATTCTTCTAAATACCAAGGTTTGGTCCTATCGTATAAAAAAAAAGAATTTCGAGTATAACATCAAAAATAATTATTACCATATTATAATTTAGGAATAAGTATACAATTTTTATTATTTATTTTGATTTATGGCATACCCAGTTTGAGTAACACTTGATATAGACAATGTATATATACTGTTTGTGTATCCGTCACAATTACAAGAGTCCGTATGATGGCCGCCATTTCCTGATGCCCATATAAATATTGAACCTTTACCGTGTCGACCCTGTTGATATATAAAATGAAATCAAGAGCTTTATCATTACAGGGTTTTATTGAAATATATAGTAGTACCTAAAGGAACTTTGGAAATACTTTTCCGATATTTTTAAAATCAATGGTTCTATAATAGAGCGAAATAAATTATTTGAATTTTTAACTAATTCAAAACATATAAGGTAAATCTATAGAGGATTAATTTACTGTATAATTTAAAAAAATATATTATATTAATTACTCCTTTATATATTTAGATAAGGTTTGCTCATACTGCCAATTTTACCACTGAAAATAGCTAAAAAGGTAACCCTTCCTCAATGCAATAACTTAGTGACGTCTTTATTGAAATAAATAATTAAAAAAAAAAAAATGAATTATTTATAAGTAATTATTTTTTCTTTCGATATAACAATAATATGTTATATTTGATTTGTTATACATTTTCATGGTGACACTTATAATTTTGAAAGTTGAATACAAACTTATTGTTAGAATACTGCAATTCTACCTATAGATTTTTTATCTAAGGCTAAAAATTAAAAATTAAAAGTTGTAGTAAATATTTATTCGTGTAAAAAATATTGTTGTACAATTTATCTTATAACATAAAAGTAAGTTGTATATAATAAAGATCATACATTACAAAATTATTTTATATTTATACAATTATATACATTGGTGATGTATTATATTTATTAAACTTAAACTTTAAATTAAAAACAAATATCAACAACTACTAATAAATTTATAATATATTCATTTGTTAAAACTGGTTTGATCATATCAGATTAACTAAATAATTATTATAATTAATATTAAGTATAATTTAATAATACATTTTAAAATGTAGATGTACTAATTAGTTAATAATTAACGCGGATCATGTCACTGTTATATATAAATATATATATTACTGCGTGCATGTGGATATTTCAAAGCTACTTTATAAGGATAAAATTCACAATAATTCTTTTATGAACTTTAAAAATATATTAAATATTTATAAAACGTATTTTCATTAAAATAAAAAATCAATAATCTTTAATTACGATATATTTAAGTTGTTTGAGAAAATATTTTATATTAATTTTAACTAAAAGATTACGTAAAATGGAAAAAGAAATTATGTTATAGTACTTATCGACGTAATTAAAAATGCACGTACAACTGATACGTGTAACACAATAAATAAGTGACAAATATTCAACGATAATAAAAAAAATCCGCTTTATTGTTTCCATTCAAACTTTCGCATTATTATCCCATACATACTTTACAAAACGAACAAAAATGTTGATTTTGAGTTATTGGAAGTATTTAAAAGTATTTACAATTCGATAAACCGGCAATAGAATTCGTAATCGTCTATTATGTGAATACAATTATATGAAAAAGCATCTCAGCAGATAACTTACAGACATGTCTGTATTATTTTGATAGATCATCGGAAATTTCCACCGACAGACGACTGCTATTCAGAAACCATAAAAATGTTCGCGTACAGATGTTTAATGGATTTTAACCATTAACATTTGATACACGAGTAAAAATCTTAAACCTATTGTATATGTAAAAAAATGAAAAATGAAAAATGAATTTTTATAATGAACAAAACTAAACAAATAGATCATGTATACTTAAAATTCATTCATCCAACGAAAAAAATATTTTGTGGCCTTTGAATGGTAATACAATGTAAGAATGCGTGTATAAATTGTCGACAAAAGCACACATTTTACCTGACAGATGGAACGGCCAATAAAACCTCATAAAAACAGTTCAAATAAATGTCTGTTGTCAGCTATTTAAAAACCTTTAATGGCTACTTTTTCTAAGGTTCAATCTAGGTATTATTCACATTCTACCATATATTCTCTCGTTCTCTATCTCTCTATCTTTTTATATAACGGTATCCCTATTTCGTCCCTATTACCACTCACTCACTTACTATTTTTACCCGAATAATATCTAAACGTAACCTTATTCAACCGTAAACACCGAATTATATTTATATCTTCTTTAAACAGCTTATACGCGTGTGATATTTAAAATAGACTTGGGCTTAGATGAACATCGCCATATATATATATATTTTTTCTATATGTCGTACAGTAAATGCAACTTACCGGATAATTAAAATTTTTTTGGCCATACATATATCTTTGAAATAATACTTAAATTTATAATAACAGAATAACAAAATAACGACACATCAATTAACTATATCCATATCAAGTTCTCGTTATCTTATAATATATAATTTGTTTGGTTATACTACAATTATTCTATTTTTCATTGGGTCAAATGTACTTTATTAATAAGTTAATAAAAATAATTATAACACGGGTTTATTTAAGTATAATATGTAATAACAAGTATATTAAAAAAAATATCGCTTTGAAAAAAATACAAAACTTAAATATTTTATATCTATAACTATTCGTTCAAATGATAAATTATTTAAATTAATATTCACACACATTACGTATTTTGTGTACTCATTTATAGGTTTTCAAGCAGTACTAACATTAAACGCATTATTTAGTTTAAATAATTCTGAATGTTACACGAGTTAACATTGGTTTTACTCACGTTTTTGTTATAACTAATAACCATAGTAATATCTACAGTAGTATATTTGCCTTCAGTCAAGTAAAAAGATATTCTGTTAATATCCATCGAATCATTTTTATAAAAATTATTTATTTTATATCCATTTAATTGTTTATAATAATATTTTTTTTATAAAATATGTCATTTATAGATATAGACATTGTTGATAAATTGATTTGTAATTGTATTCGTAAGTTCTAAGATAACTCCATAAATGTTCATAATTTTTTTGAGTTTTTTTTAAAATTTTATTAGGTGTAAGCTTTTTAAAACCAATGAATAATGTCAATAAGTTGATCTCTGTTTATATTACCACTTATAATCCTAATGATTTAAATATCTATTTACAGATATTTTACATTTGGTGGAAACAAGTAATTTTCTAAAAACGTGTAGATTATAATTGTTATTATAGTATATATCTACACAGTTAGTGTATTATGCTGGAAAATTTACTTTATCTATTCGATATGCTGTGAAACGTATAAATTGATATACAATATCCTATATTTTTTTAATTCCAATTAAAATAACACTTATTTTAATTATTACATATATATATGTAATATAATTATTTTTAGAAGCATAATACGATTTAACGTGACGTGATCTTACTAGGCAATGTTTAGACATTAAATAAAAAAATTAATTAAATTGTGAAACATACGATTATAATGTTTGTTAAATAAATAGTATTTATCTAACGAAAAATAATTCCTTTAACGCGGAAATTCCGAATTATTTACACTTTGCGTATTATTTACACTTATCAAGCCGGATTTTTTAATGTCCTTGGTAATCTCCAAAACTATTGTCCCTATTACAAGCGCAGTTACTTTTGTTTTGTAGAATTGTCCTCGGGGATTGATTTTAGTCGTAGTATATTTTTTGTACTTCCAGGAAGGAAATTGTCAAATACGTTGTAATTATACATTTTAAGCATTCACAGGCTAATTAAATTTTATATACAAATATAAGGAATTTTATATTTCAAGCATTACGTTTCCAAATAGAGTATTTAAAGTAGACTTCTTATGATATGTAACTTTTTGCAGAAACTTTAAACAGACCTAAATTACTTTCAAACGACTTATAACCAAGCATTAATGAGTTTTAAAAGTCAATTTGATATATATATATATATTTCTTAGATGCGCCTGGAGGAATAAAGAAAATATGTGTACGAAATTTGTCAATAGTCGAGCTCATATTGTAAAAACATATTTTACCAACATCAGCAATATCCGTTATTGTTGCCACCTGCCTAAAAATATGTTAATACAGTGAACTTGTTTTTCAAATTAATTTTCGTTATTTTCATTAGTCAAATCGCAATATGTAACATTACTATAACGTCATCATAATTTAATATTGATTGATTATAATGTATAAAATTATGCATATATATTATCGAGATATTTATTTTTATTTATTAATATAATTTATTTGTTAATCATTTATATTTCAATTATTTTTTTTTGTATTCTAGGCGTAAAATATAATTTATCATAATTTACAACATAAAATTATTTTATAAAATTAATCACATAAAAACATAAAAAATTCTTGGTTATGACAGTTAATTTTATATATTATTTTCAATTACTATATTTCATAAATAATTTACTCAGATTCCATTGATATATTTAAACCTAAATTGTTATTTAATCATAATTTATCAGTTAACTATCTTGGCATTCATTTGTATAGTATAATAAAATTTGATTTTTAATTTAGGATTAATTACAGAATGTAATTTAAAAAAGGATCGTCCCAATAAGATCCAACATAAATAATTTTACATAAATGGTATAAAAATTAATTATTTGTTTTTCAATTTACGAATTTATATTAATATTTCTTCGATTATATGATATATGGAGCTGTAATAATATAACATTAAAAGCTAATAAAAAAAAAAAAAAATATGATATATGTATTATTAAATACTTGCATATGGAATACAGGTAAATTTTTCTAACACATTATGTTTTTCGTGCAGTTTTTCTTGTACAAAATTAAAATTATAACAGCAATTACTATATTTTATATAAATATTTTCGTTAGAGATTTCTGAATATAAACAGTACCTTATGAAGAAAATTGTTCAGGCTTTTTAACAGCTAATACAAATCTACAGAAAAATGGATCTATATATAATAAGTATTCAAGCAAAATAAAGTCAACTGCAGTTCAATAAAAAAGCAATCACGAAAAAAATGATTTCTATGGAGACATAAAATCTTTATCAAATAGTTTTTAAATTGATCATGAACTTTATTGGATACACGATACATTTTAGATATTTTTATTTCGACTTGTGTATTAAATTAGATAAGGGAGCATTTTGATTTCGATAGATAAATAATGTTTTATAAATGTAAAAGTAAGTCGAAGACAATATTAATTAATTATGATGATTCATTTTAGGTACAATTAACATAATTAGTCATTATATATTTGAATATAAATATAGAAATCTTAAAGTAACAGTACATAACAAATTAAAAGGAATTAATTTAAAATAGAAAAATATCCTTTTAAAAGAGTCTTTGAGATGGGTGAACACTTTTTAAGACTTTTTTAAATTAACTTTCGTTTAAATAATTAAAAATAACAATAATACATTATTTATATAATTTCACGTGTATCACGACTCAATTTTAAAGCATATTCGTAATAAAACTAATAAGTATTTTTTATTTTTTTAGTTTTGTGCAAATGTAGTTCTAACGAAGGTATATTTTTTGGAAATTATTAAATAATTATAATGCCGAAAATATTGCAGAAAATTACGTTTAATCGTTTTTTTTAAAAACAAATTCATATATGATTTTTTAAGTTCAAATGTTAACACTTTTATAACATACTCGTCCCAGTAATCCAAACTAATACACACTGTAGTTATGTAGTCATCCACACAAATATACTATTTTCTTTCTTATAGTACAAAAATAATTTAACATTACATTAAAATTTAAAATGCCTTAATTTGTTTGGTACCTAAATTAAATTGTTTATGGTCTATCAAATTTTCTATCGTTTAGCTTATACAACAATAGTTTTTTTTAAAAAATTCTTAGAATGTAAATATGACACTTACCAATGTTACCCCATTAACGAATGCTCTTTTGGCTAAAGGACCAGGTCCATCAACTGTTTCTCCATCATCTTCTGGTCCCCAGGAAGCACTGTAAATATCTATATAGTTCGTATTTAGACTTAGTGCTTTTGCTTCCACTACGTCGTTAACAACCCCATCCAACATTCTCACACCTTTTGATAAACATACCAAATATTGTATTTGATTATTTTTAGTAAATTATTATTATTAGTCGATTTTTAATAAATGTTATAATTAACAGACGGTTGAAATTCCAAAAAGAAATTTACCCGAATAATATTTACATACAATTGTTAATGACATAAGTAAAATAACAACGTAGAATTAGATTAAATAATAATTAAACGATTATAAGATACTTATAAAATTATTTAATTCCTAACTATAGTTCAAATTTAAAACTTCACGAGGAGAACGTAATAATGACTTGAGCCAGTGTAAAAATATAAAAATAAAGTTGACTCGCAATAATATTTAAAAAAAAAAATTAATATAATAATACTAAATTTTTTTAAGATACTAACAATATTTATAAGCTTTATATATAACATAATTGTAAACATTTATTTACTCAAAAAATGTAAAAATATTTATAATATTTTATCAAGAAAATTAGACTTAATTCTAACGACTTGATAAATTATTTGTTATAATATATATATATATATATATATAT
>JAIPRN010004687.1:0-13712 GCA_025469175.1 Geopemphigus sp. TES_GeoC_2020
AGATTCGTGTTATTCGTGTGGTATATAATGTATTTACTACTTAGTCCTAAATATCAAACGACGTTATTATTATAATTATTATAATTATTATTCGCGATATCATTTTGATAGAATTTCCTACGCTTTTCGTTCATCTATTTTATAATTTTAATTCTCGTAAGTATTTCATAAAATTATAATAGCAGGTTAGTGCTAAAAACCGGTAGTTATGATGAAAATGTAAAAACGCTATAACGAGATCCGCGCGTCTTTATCTAAACCGTATTTTTTTATAAGCAACGCGAAAACAGTAGTTTTAAAATAATAATATTTAGTCATTTCTCGTCGCTTCACCTTAAACACAATTATTTTGAATTGAATGTTTACGAGCTGCTACGATATTGATAATAATTTAACATTAATAGAAATTAAAAATCAAAAACTCATATTATTCCAATACTAAATGATACAATACGTCTAAGACATACACTATTCTCTATGTATATTAGGTCACTAAGCCATTCGGATTGAAAATAAAACTTTCATTATCTCTCTTGTTTGGGTACTTCTGGCCAACTTACGAAAATTTAGAAACACTTAAAATGTCTGTTTTACGAATGCGCGTTGATTAAAATTAAAAAACTATTAAATCAATTGCAAACTGCCGCAATGGCGAAATAATAATAAAATTTTCAAGATTATGTCTACGATTTCAAGGCGATCACATTCTTAAATTTTTAATAAGTATCGTTGAAATCTAAATCCTATCATTACTTCTTTGTTCGCCACTTTCTTGTACTCTTTACGCTTTAACGAACTTCATTTATTCTATATTCGATTAATTTATTATTTTTATGAACTTCATAAAATCAAATTTTAGGTTTAATTTATTGAATTCTAATCACTTATTTAGAAAAATAAATATAATTTTCGGCAAAGTTATTGACAAATATTTGTGGTATTTAGGAAAGCCTATGACGGCACACATTAAAAAAACTTGTATAAAATAATGAACGACCTGGAAATACCATAGAAATTTGAGGCGAAAAATATACATGGTGTAAAAAAATACTAAATACGGATGAATCATACAATTTCTGAAGCATTTACTCTTATCACAAAATTAAAAAAATAAGACGCAATCTCTCTGTTATTATTTAACATAGTACTAAAAAAAGTATATAGAAAGGTGTAAAAGAAACAATTTAAATATTAGTAGATTTGCGTTAGATTTAGAATCTAAAGTTTGCAAATGACTTAAATATCTTGGGTAATTCTATGAAGGATACAGAAGGAGATATACTGGAGTTAGGAGCGTCAAAAATAAATGAAAGAAAATATAAATAAAGCCATCATTATGAAATTCCTGAATAAAGTAGTCAACGTAAATGTTACAGAAAATCAAACTTTTGAATATTTAACAACTTTTAATATCTAGGCGTAATTTTGAGTACAAAGAACGGTTGAATACGTATAAAATAAATAGGATAGCAAAGGCTGAGAAAGCGTAGTTTATAATACTGTTTATAATCTACGATTCAAAAATGATATTAAAAATCTCTTAAACTGAAAATTAACAGGAAAAAAACTTCTAGGTTGTTCAAAAAAGATGACTAGATGTTTTGGAAAGGATTTAGAAAGAGAAGAAGTGCATGATTGGAAAAAAGTAATCCAGAATCCAGAAAAATAAAGGAAAATAGTGATGACTACAACAATTTTTATAGAGTATCATAAAACAAAATTAGAAAAAAAAAATAAAAAACTGTAAAGAAAATCTAAAAAGGTATTTAGTTATGTCGTGAACATTAAATGATATTTAAAATAATAATACTTTTTTATCGAAAACTAAAATATATTAGTAAATGGTACCACAATACATATAATTTATATGTTCAAAATAATATAAAATTATTTTATTTTATTTTATGAATAAAAAGTACATTTTTCAGTATGTGAATGAATTCAATTTAAACATTTATATTAAAATTAACACATTTAGTTATAGCAATAAAGTTACGTTTTGTCGTTGTTTTAAAAACGTAGAACGACTTTGTTACACTTCTTGAATGGCGATGAATAATATAGGTTCCATTAAAATTCTTTTGGACCCAAACTCATTGGTCGAAACCTTCTTTAGTAATAGATAATAATAGAGTACGTGAGATATTGTAGAATTTTTTTTACTTTGGCGTGGTTCACAACACTCATTTATAATGGAACGTTGACGGATATTAAGGATTCCATAAGTCATCGATCTTTTTGTGATCTCCAAACGATCTACCCAAAGTACCGAAAGTTTTCGCAATGAAAAGACGTTGATCATTTTACTTTAACTCTTTGAACGTCAAATATTTCATTAAACGACCGAGATATTTTTTTTTTAAACTTAGAATAAACTTCGAAATGTTTATAATTCAGGTACATCTAATGATTATTTACGATTTCGAGATTCAGCTAAATCGTTTTCTCGTCTCCTCAACCCTTTTCATTGATATGCTTCCAGTCATATTCAATCTCTGCCAAAAATAAATATTTTTAAATATTAGTTTCCCTAAATTAATTTATAAGGAAAATCCAGTCTTTTTATGTAAATATAGCAACAATATCTTATTACGTTTAAATTTTTATTTTTTTAAGTAGCTGTTATTTACTTTTTTATTATTTTATTAAAAATGGGTATTCAAATTAAGTAAAAATAATTCGTGTTAAAATAGGTTAAGTCTTAGGGTTATTTTTATTAATAATGCACAAAAATATTTATCTTACAAATATAAATTTTAACGTGAAATTGTTAATAACAAATATTTAAAATAAACTAATTAATATTTACACTTTTAAGTATAATTTAAATCTAATTAAATGGTTGAATATTAAAAATAGATATTCATATATTAAAATTTCAAAATATTTATTATTTTTAAATATAAAAACATAGGCTATTAATGGTTTTTTTTAACATATCAAATATATATGTAATCAGTTATAATTTAAATATTTCTTTTTTAATTTGTACAATCTTTTTTCAAATAAAAAATAAAAATATAAAAAATGAGATAACTATTTCTAAAGTTTAATAACTTTTATTACAAAAAGAATTTATTATTTTGTTAAATTTACATCAATAAATTGGAGTTTGGTTGTAAGTCAAAATAATTTTGTGGCGAAAATACTTTGTGTATATTATAAAATATTTTCTATTTATAGCATAAAAAAAACGTTATTAGTAATAATATTTAAATTATTTGGTTCAAATTTGATAAAAAAAACCTCAGACTATCCAAATTTGTATTAAAGAAAATTCAACTCTACAGCCGATTCAAATATTTTCTTGCAGATTAAAAGACAAAATAATAGCCAGACATAAAATTTTAACAATTTATTAGACACAAGCAAGGACAATTCAATTAAAGATGGTTTCGATGTCGTTCTAAATTATTATGAAGATCCAATTGTTTCCCAAATAACAATTTTTCCTTAAATAAATATAATTATTATGTGATTATTTATTGTATTCAAATAATTATATTAAGTAACTTCGTAATCTGTTTCAAAACTGAACTCCAGGAATATTGAAATTGTATAAATTTTTGCCTGAAAAAATAATAAACAAGCCGCAGACACCGTAGACACTTAGACAAAGGTTTAGAAGTCTATTATTATTTTCTATTTGAAAGCAACGAGAACCCTTTTATTCGAAGTTGTTATATGTATAAGCTTATATTGAATTTTTAATTTTTAGCAAACATATAATAACTGTCCATGTTTAAGAAAAATGATGACTGATTTATCGAATATTCACAATTTTTGAATTGTTTTGAATTAAGCCTCGGATAATAATAAGGAAAATAAAAAACTTGTCAAATAAAATACCAATTCGATAATATTTTCAACTAGAATGAAATCAAAGTCAAGATCATCCTAGCACTTTTTTCTCACGAAAAATTATCTCAAGCATAAAAAATTAATCGTTTCAATTTTCTATAAAAAAAATTTTGTAAAGCTAATACATTATTTCTTTACTCAGAATCTAAATTATATCGCTATACAAAAGAAAACAAATGTGGAATTTAATCAGCGAAAACAAATCCTTTACTTAATAAAGTTTTGTTTAAAATATATGGGAGTAGTCAACAACACTTTATTCTTTCTAGAAATATTTTCTATCTCTGATTTAATATCGTTTTTTACAGCTTTTAGCGAACCTGAGCCAAAATTTAATACACACTTTTACAATAACCTCTTTTTATTTGAACTACTAATCGTTCGTTTATATAAGCACCGATAGAGTATAGTGAGATAAAGTCGTGGTATTTTTTAGTTAAAACTCCGAACCACGCCGAATAAAAAGAAATCTTAAAGGAATACATACACTGAGTGTTTGAAGTGATATGACGTATGTTGTATAGTTTATTGATTTGTAATTATCCTCTCGTTAAAGTCTTTTTTTTAAAAGACTATGGGTCCGTTTTATTGTATTATACAAATCCGATATGTGTTTGTTACATTATATTGCAAATATAACTAGTTAGTTACGACTAAGGAATGCAAAAAATCTTTTTTATAAATTAGCGATTCTTTGTAAGGTAAATGTCATACACTCGCCTGATCGATGTTTACGACCCCGTGTCGTTCGTGTTTCCATCCGAAAGGACGGTACACATAAACCGGACCGGAAGGAAGTCAATCTTTCTTCTTCACAGAATATAAAAGGTCGAATGAACCTTTATTGATTCTTTGTGGTATGGCTAATGCCAATTTTACATTTTCACAGTCCGTACACAAAATCTATTATTGGTAAAATACGAAAATTCTATATACTCGCACATTCGATTCAGCCGATCAACATCCTTTGATGAAACAACTCAAATTGATGGAAAATACGTCGTATGATTGGTCGAAAACGTATCACTAATTTTCAAAATGAAATGTCGAGGAAAAAAAACATTCAGTTATAATAGACTTTTGAAAATCAATAAGTTTTAAGACTGAATTACGAATAGACAAGTAATTCTCTACATTTCGAAAAAATATTAATTTAAATATTTTCTTCGTAAATATTTTAAACGAAACACAATTTAATTTGTAATTAATTATTTCTGTTATATTCAACCGCAAAAAACGAAATTTCTATTTGATGTTTAATGTAAAACATAATATTGACAACTACGTTATAAATAAATAATTAAAAAAGATTAGGAAAAAATTATTCACGGGAATGAAGCCCAATTGATATTAAAATATATTTCTTATGAAGTATACCCATCTCTATTTGTTAGTGATATTTTTTTTCGTTCCTATTCATTATATGAATGTTAAATAAAAAGCATATAATTGACGTTTAATTAAAAAAATATTAAATACCGACAAAGTACAGCTTGCGATTTTTCAATTATTAGTAAGTATATTATATTCACATTTGTAATAAAAAATATAAGTACACTTTTATACAAATATGTATTTAAAACAGTAGTTTTGTTGACTATTAAATAAAAGTCTAGTATTTAAAATATTATGAATTGTAATAGTTAATATTTTTTTTGTTTATGCAAAATTAATAAATTATATTAAATATGCATTCAACATATTTTGAACAAAAATATAAAAATATAATCAAAAGACTAAATACAAAATAATTTATCATTATTAATATCATCATTGTTCCTAAAATAAATTCCGTATAATCTAAATTGTTACATAGATTCTAAATAATATTAAAATTTATATCATTATTCATTTGTTTTGATCTTTTTGGATATATTTTAATAAAGTATTAAGTGTTAAAAGTCAGTCTTTAAAATAAATCATAAATCTTCAAATTATATAAGTCTTAAATCATTGCTTAAAAATCGACTCGCGTTTTCTCTTTGGTTGTAAATTAACATACAATTTGACCTATTATTGACATTGCAGTTTGGAAACAATAATAAACTATTCTACGTACTGATAATACTAAATAATTACAAATTGTCTTCGAACCAAATATTAAAGATATTTATCCTTTAAATTTTGTAGTCTATACACAATTAAATAATATTACAAAGTACAGTAAAATTTGGTACAAACATTCAAAGTAGATCACTACAAATTTAAACCGAATCCAATTGAACAATTATAAAAACACTTTAATTAAGAACATTTAAATTAACACAAATAACAAGAACGTTTTATGTTCTATGAGATTATTTTAATACTTAACGCAGTAATGTAATTTTTTAATGTATTTATAAACGTTAATCAGAATCGAATATTATTTTAAACAAAAGGTAACAATTTTATAAATTTTAGGCGGAATTGTTGATTTAACTTATTACGTCCAAATGATTATTATAAGAAGTGATGTGGTATTGGACGTGATTATACACATTGTATATGTAGGCACTCTAAACAAAAACAAAGCAAGTACGTGCGATAAATTCGTTTACTATAAAATAATTTAACCAACCATTTTTTATCAGGAAATTTAAGTGTAGGTATATTTAAAACTCGGCGAATATGGGAAATAATCATGCTAAGTGTCAAGCAGCTTAAAGAAGAAAATTTAAATAGACTTTGAATTTATTTTGTATACGTTTGAAACGTAATTGATCTTTGAAAAGGTATGGGTACCGATTGACAACATTAAATTCGAGTACAAACTGGATTAAAAAAGGTTGTAAAGTACAGAGATAATTAACTGAAAACAAAAGTTTTTTAACGCGCTTCGTAAAATCTGTAATTTTCAAACCGTAACCATCTGTCGAATTAGTATAGTGAAAAATATCCCGAGGTCATTTTTAATGAAACGTACTCATTGGAATAGAGTACCGTTTTGGGATAAGGAGTTAAAAATAGGTGTGCGAAATGTCGAAAAACTGATACTTAGATTTAGATATATGTCGAATGAGTGACCGTCATCGCATAGACAAATTTCATTATAAACATATGATGTTCACATAACAAAAAAAAAAAAAACTGGACGTTATTTTAAATAAATCGTTAAAAAAAAATTTTCGAAAAAAATTTAATTTTAGAACTATTCTAAATTAGAAAATTATAATAAATATACAGAAATTAACGAAATATTTCAAAACATATGTTGTTTTTTTAATGTAACCGAAAATATTTGAATTAATTATTCATAATTAAATATTTTAAATATTTAAATACCATCATTACAAAACAATTAATTTCAATTAAATAAACTATTTATCACTTTATTTATAGCTATTTTAAAAAATGTATTAACTGTTGTTAACCTCGTGTTACTTTCATTACGAATATTACGATTCAAAAAAGGTCCTTAGCCCTTAAAAAACATACAATTATATTTCAATTTTCTATAAATAGGGTTTTTGGTAAATATAAAATTTCAAATGATAAAGCTTTTGTTTCTTATTAAATACGATTGATTTTGTATTTAATTTTATTAATTTTCGAGCTTATAATAATATTGTACGGACAAGGAGGAAAAATAAACAAATTTATTTTTAAATTTTAAAACTTTCGAACTGCGTTTTTATACGTATTCTTATAAGCTATCCATTAAATTTCGTAAATCCTCTATTTTTTCTCATAAAATAAACGATAACTTATTCAAATTGCTACTAGTGACAACGTAATATTTATGTATTTTAATAAAATAAAAAAGTAATTGTCATCGTTAAGTAAGCCATTGGACTTAGGTTGGTTCCAACTACGCTAGTTGGTAACAACTTGCCTCTATTAATTTTGAAAAATACGCGGTATTAATTATTATTATTATTTCCCCAGCGGCATAGCATATTTTTTTGTTCATTAATATTATTTTCAACAGTAAATACGAGCAAACCCTTAATTTTAAACCACTTGTGTTTCATCGAATTCGATACCAGAATCCATTTGACCGTCAGAATAAATATTAAATCAATAACAGAAAATTAACACGTAAACTATCAAGTTTACGAATAATATTTTGATATTATGTATTATATTGTTTAGTTTAATGATATTTAGCATTAACAAAAATGTTACTAGAAAATTTAACGAAACCGTTTTGCGGTTAAATATTATATTTGATATGATACTTCAATATCGAAACACAAAATTATTGTTAATTCGTTGTAGTTCGATCCAATAATTTCTATTTATTGCCACAATAGTTTGCAACTTTAATTTCATATAATATCATCGCTTTAGCTAAAAGCGAAATGTTTTAAATGAAAATATTCGTCTTATTATGAAATATTTCTTCGATTAAAAAAAAACTATTTTTCATCCGACGATTTTCTTAATAACAAAATAAAAATTAATACGAATTAAATTATTCCAGTTGAGTATTTCCGTGATTGGTTTGAGACATTAACGGAATTAATTAGTTCACTGGAATTGTTATTGTCTAGTTACTGCATGCAATTTAGATAAGTAGATACGTATAGTCATAATATTACGATATTCTTTTTTGTTATATTATAATATATAAAAAAACATTTTGAAAAATATGTGTGACAACATGGAAATAAAATTTTAGAAAAATTAGTTAAATTATACTTGAATTTTATATGACAGATTGTGTTTATTCCGTGACCAACTAAAAGAGAGATGGTCAGCGAAAATTGTAATTTTTAATCTTTATTCGTTTTTATTTCGTAAATTACTTTTAAAAAATCCACCACATAATATAACACGTCCCATTTCGGCAAGAAAATATAAAAGCTATATACCATGGACGTCATTTTTAATAATAATCAAATTATTTCAAATGACTATATAGGATGTGTTTAATTAATTATAAAAAAAACCACAGCATTGATTAACCGGAACTTAAAATAAGATTTAATTTGTTTTAAACACTTAAAATGTACCGCTGTTATTAAGTTATGTCTTTGTTTATAAATGTACAGCAGCTTATATATTGACCGTTGACTATTAAATTTACAGAAAATTAAAATGTAATTACACGATTAATTATCAACATTCAAAGTACTGTCGCTAAACGAATTATTCAAAAATGAACGTATATTATTATTATTTTAGTATTCGTCCTTATTGTGCCATTGATATGCAGTTTGTATGATTTAATGAAAAAAAATGATCTACGAAAAGAAATCAATTTCAGTATAATGCAATGAAATAATCGTTTAGCCATTATTTTCAACAAATATAAATCGTTATTTCGAAGTGATTTTTGTCAACGAAGATATTTCGATCTCGTTTTTACGAATATGTTATCAATGATTGAAAACCTTTCATAGTGTACGATAGTTGTACATGAAATGTTGTAATTATTGCTAAAATTCGCGCGCAGTTATTTGACTATAGTCCATCACAAATCGTGAGATGGCAAGGAATCGGTTAAAGTATGTGTGTGTGTGTGTGTGTGTGTGTGTGTGAGAGAGAGAGAGAGAGATTTGATTGAAAAGGGAATACTTGGCATATTTGGTAAAATCAATCACACGGACGCGAAAAAGTCTTTACAGAGCGCAGCGAATTGTTCGGGTGGGGCGGATATGGTTGAAAACGTCAAGTTACGATGATATTCACTTGGGTATGTTATATACGTCGCGATATGAAGACGAGAGACACTGTGGAAACGGTGGTCACATAGAAGTTATATAAATAAATACATATATATATATAACAATCAATGGCGTACTAGGTGACTGAGCATACATAATAGTACATATGAAATACGCTCGTGGCTAATCGTAACGAACACACGGCGTACACGCGAATACGACGTGAAGTTTCGGTCGACCTGTGTGAGGAGGTTGTAAACTCCTTGTTTATACAAACAAGCGAAGGTCTCGATTTCGAACTTCTCGTAACAACCTCTTACGCACTTGTTCTCTTGTTGATGCGATGCGATGGAGGATCGCGGAGTATGGACGATGTGCACCACCACGCATACTCGCGTTATCACGCTATCCTCTATAAATGTATGCATATTGTATACGCACGTAGGTGTGGTTAGGTGACAAAAGCGCGAACGGTCGCGGAATATCCGTTCATATATTCATATATATATTGCGTATATGTCGTATTCACACGCATACGTGTATCGTATAGGAAAAGCCGTCGACGTGCTTTAATAAAGCTCCTACCCGTCCACCCATCCCCCTGCAACACACTAAGAACGCCCGAGCGCGTATTACATATATCCGTTTATTACATAAATCACGTTCCGCCTAATCTGTACGGTGTACGCATAATATATCGTGCATCGTCGCCGCGAAAAAATGAAACTTTGCGTCATATATATATATATATATAACCACGCACGTGAAAATTGCGTCACCGGCTGTTCGTGGATAGATATATCGCGAGATTTCCATTCGGTTCGGTCGACGACTTAAGAAGAAAACGAAAAAACTATTATACACGTAAATAAGGTTAGGTTATATTTATTTTTTCATATCCCGTGGAAAAATACGTAAATTTTACGCATAGCGGGGACATCGCGTGATTAAATAAATTATTCCGTTTATCGTCGAAGTCACCTGTTAACCAAAACCCGCGAATTGAGTCGGGAAATTAACGATTTCTATAATATCCGAGGGATTTATTTTTTAAAAAAGGAAAACCGACGTTTCGGCAAATGTTTGTCTTCGGAGTGATCTCGTTTTCCGGAATTTAAGAGGTGAAGTTCGCCTTCGAATAATCTGTAACGTCGTACCGTCTCTAGTTTTTGGACTGCAATTGATAGAACTACTACAAGGGGTTTCGTGGTTGGACGAACGGTTTTCCACGACATGTCGTCAGTCCTGTTGACTACGCGCATTTTCATCACGTCGTTAAATTTTTCTTCCTACGACGAGTCAATTGGACGAATGTTAATTGCGTTTTGATAATAATTTTACAATTTCTCCGTTTTACTGAATCGTGTGATTGATAAACATCGTCTCTGTTATTATTTTTTTCATTTCTCGTTGCTTCCTACCGCACTCACATGGCATACATGTCGTTTCCATATTTAGGGTTTCCATACTTTATGAAAATGATTTGGCGTCCTTAAGTTTCCGCGTACTCTACTACAACCAACTGTTTGTTTTACTGTTTGTTTGTATTTCTCCATAGTCCATATCTTTATCGTGTTCGTGTATTTTGGTTTAAATTTCTCTACCTTTTCCCGTCCTATATACGAGCCTTCCTCACACGAATACAGAATATTCTCATGGGTTTTATGATTCGGGTATTTTGACATTTGCGTTATAGAACATGGTTCCCGTTTTCATACTGAAATCGGTTCAAAACTTGTATTTTTTAGTGACCAATTTAAGCTGTCACTTCTTTTACGTAACATCATATTACTGAACTCTCTTTCCTTCTTCCACGCTGTCGTTTTATTTTCGTTATCGTTCTTTGCTCGGATAATTCATTTTAAATTGTAGTGGCTTCACTGTAAAGATTGCCTGAAGTATTGTTTATTACCGTACGTACGATCTTCGCGATTCTCATAAATACCAGATAATATCCCGCCCAATACTTGAACGATTTTATTAAATTTCATTTTCATATCAATCGCGTTATATATTGCGCTTTCGGCGTTTTTCAAATTATTCGATAAGTCGTATACCGCATAGTCCACAGACTCGGACATTTGTTGGGAAATATTCGCATGTTATGCGACATTATTTAATGAACCGAGATTAACTCATAGTTCATATTAGCAATCTATTTCTAAAAATGTTATTAGTTTTGTACCTACGTGCGAAATACCTATATGTTTAAACAAAACCGTAAAATCAGTTTTGTTTTACGTCAAATATTTAATTTTTCGTTTGTTTCTTTGTTTATTGTAGACAAATCGAGTTATATTTCAAAGCGTCAAGTGTTATAATTCACTAAGCTGTCCTAATCCCTCTTCGCCTTTGCGAGAGTTTATATTATTTTGTGTGAAAATGTTTTCTCGTTTAATCGTTTAAATCATTCCAGTAAAGTTTGAAGTATTCTAATAATAAACGATATGAACAATAATATTATTTAAATAATTAACGACAGTTTTAAGCAATATAGGAATTATTTTTTATAACTATTTATTGTTATATACTATAAACGTATATCATTTGAATTAAAATTAATTGCTAGCAACATTTCTAAATAATTAGAAATTGTCCGATATTGATTATTTATAAAAATCTTTGTTTACGCTATTTAAATATATATAGTCAAACGAAAAAACATGAAAATAATTCCTTAATTTTAATTCTCTGAAATTTACGGTTTTTAAACTGTTAATATCATGAATCCGATCAACAGTAAACCCATAAATTTATTGAAGAGATTATGCCTCACAGAACTATCTCTCTCTCTCTCTCTCTCTCTCTCTCTCTCATACTATATATTTATATAAATAGATAACATTTCTTTTATTATGATTATATTTTAAAAAATTAGGAATTTGATGCGGTTTAATAATTTGAATTTTGCATAACAGAACACAAATTTAAATTTAAAACGAAACATGCAGAACAATATATATTATTCATTTCGTGTTTCATAAAAAACATGGTTATACAAGATTAATAGTAAGCGCCTAAAACCTTTGAACGAAAACTTTGACGTTTTAAAAATTATATTTAAACGATAATTTATGTGAATTCCCAATCGATAACTTTATGAAAATATTTAGCGTCTCAAAATATTTTATGTTGTTTATTTTTAAATTTTCTCGAATATATGGTACACGCAATGGTATGAACGAGTTTCGTATTAGAATATAAAATAGATACCGTCATTGAAATATTAATAAAACACGTTTTCGTCGTCTATCATACAATAAGACGAAGTTATTGTTATACTTATAATATGCGAAATTAAATAAATAGAACTATGGGTAAAAGAAAACCTATTTATAATCATATTAATTATTAACAATGCAGTGCCTAATACAAATGTAATGATATGCGTGCATATCATAATTTAGTTTAGTTTATATAAAGAAAAATATTCTGTACAAAAATATTGTAAGATTTATTAATAAAAAAAACTGCCACTCGACCTTCACGGAATACCAACTATACTAAAAGAATTAAACAGAAAACACATTTGAAAGTAATAAATATAATATACAGGAAGAATGACGACCGTAAGGGTTAGTGACTAGCTCACGGTAAATCGAATGACCGCTTGCAGCACAGTAAAAAAGGGACAAAATTAGACACTCTTATAAATATATTAGTTTAAAAAGAACGACGAAGGTTAAGAAACTGGAGAAATTATATATGTAGCACCATTCTGATAAATATAAATACACATAATGAATGTCGATCGTAAGGGTCAATGACAAAATTACGCCCGACCACCCGTGACACGAAGGGAGAAAGTCGAACATCTTTACAAATCATATAAAACGGGACAAACTACACACAGAGCGCATTTTGAAATAATAAACATAAACACACATAAAGGACAACGACTGAATGAGTTACTGACCAAATAACAGTAAAACACGCAGTGCGCGGAATAATTTCACACGCCGATACTAAAAAATAGTATCCAAAATCAACCAAACAAAAAAACCCAAGGACACAACCACTACAATCAACAACACCAGATGTACCAATTTCTATGGAGATGTGACCCCTCGAAGCTTATATAACCCGAATATTACACCTCTTGCCCAGCAGTCAAGTCAGGCCCAACAGTCAAGTCGGGCCAGGACGAGCAGTCGGCACGGGCTGCCGGATCTTGCTTCGGCACGGACTGCAGGCCAAGCAGTCATCCCGGTGGCGAGTCTCCCGTCTACTCGTGCGTAAGAGAGGAGTTTCCATGGTGGT
>JAIPRN010004688.1:0-13696 GCA_025469175.1 Geopemphigus sp. TES_GeoC_2020
GAACAACATACACCATGGTACCTCCCCCTGTATTTCCTTTGTAACCTCATCCAATACTACCGAGAAAAGGTAGGGGCTTAGAGCCGAACCCTGGTGCACACCTACTCTTACCTTAAAACCTTCCGTTGCACCACATACACTTTTAACGCTGGTATACGCTCCTTCATACATATCCTCTACCACATTAATATACGTTTTTGGTATTAAATAACGTAGTAGTTGCACGACAATAAAAATTGAACACCGACGATGTCGTTGACAACGCGGCTATTTTTAATCTCTTGGTCGCGTGGATTTCTTTTCTCCAACGTATCGTAATTGTTTCAATCGATTCTAATTTCCCGGATGTCTACGACGATTTTGGTTATTTTCGAAAATCGTGATTTTCATTGTATTGAAAGTCGCCGCGCTTTCAGAACGATATTTTTCGCCTCTTCGGATTTCTTTTCATTACGAGCAATAATAACTCGTATTCGACTTTTGAATAACCAGGTTGATGGGGGGGGACGTTCGTTACCACGCTTAAGAAAACGGCTATTACTAAGAAATGAATAAACGGATCCTTCAAAGTATCCCCCCCCTCGAACTAATGTTTTACAAAAACAAAGCGATGGTGTGCATACATGATTATATATAGATCGCGTAGCGTTTCTTTTAAAATGGGAAACAAGAAAGCGACCGGCTTACATACAACGTCGTTTCCCTTAAAAATACGCGCGTATTCTGGCTGCCTTTGCCTTTCTCCATTTAGGGACGGAACTGTCGCGAACGTTTACTTTGCATACACAAACTAGTCGCGTTTCTTGTATCTCGTACTATATATTCTCAAGTGAAAATTTCCTCCCGTGATCGAATATTGCCGAGTTATATTTCGGTCGTTGACGAACGCCCTTCCCCTATCCTTGCGCGCTCCCGAATACCGTATGTCATCCAATTGTTGTGAAATTAAAGTTTCGAATCGAAAATCACAATCTACGCGTTGCTGACGACCCGAGGTCGCCGTTTCGTTTTAAAATTCCATATAACCACTGGATACCTATAACAGCCGTATTAAGGCCACCGGTGTTCCTCCTATTCGTTACCGTCGACTGCCCTATTTAGTGTCCAATTAAAATTCGCGATCGACGTAAACGACAATATTCGCCGTTGTCGAAAGGCGAAAACTAAGCGCGCTAATTCCTACCGTCGTTCCTGTTACCGGATAAACGAAACACCCGTAATTCGTGCGACGGACCGCGCCGGACCGTACGTTCACCCAAAAGCTACGTGCACAAAAATTTCTCGTTATCGTACAACGTCGGATAGATAAACGGTAACGATAACAAACCGTATTATCTGTAAGTACGTGCAATTTTCCGTTTGCCGTTTTTGTTTTCGTTTCGCGATTCTACGCCGTTTTTGAACACCGTTAACGGTACAATTCGAAAATCGTGGCCCCCCCACCGTTATCTAATTTTCTTTGCACTTATTTGTTTAAAGGTAATTCGAACAATCGGTAATCCGTCGTTTTCACCGACTGTAAACAATATTTTAATCCCAACACGTACGAACATATTATTCGAACGCAATTTGCGTTTCAGTTACAACGATATGGTCTGGCGGTTTATACAACGCACTTACAATCGAATGTTTCTTGCCAAACACCCAAAACCTCCTTACCCTTGCCATGTGGTACAAATCGGAGATCCAGTACTGCGTAACAAAGCATCTGCCGTTCCTCTAGAAAACATAAACACCAAGGAAGTACAAAATGTAAGAACATTCGGTAAGCATTTTTAAACCAGCAATCTCATTGCTTCCCAAACACCCGTATTTATAAATATTGACTTTAATCGCGTATCGGGTATATAGTATGTCGTACGTTTGTACTTATAACGTCATAAACGACGGTTTTTTTAGATTATTCGTATTCTGAAGGTCTTGATAAAGAGATCGAATCTAATCGGTTTGGCTGCACCTCAAGTTGGTGTATCGTTACAAATATTCGTAATTCATTTTCCACATCCTTACAAGTATTTCAGTAAAGAAGAAATTAATTTAAAAAATATGGAACATGTCAAAAATCAGGTTAGTGTACAGGTTGTCTTATAATATTATGATCAATGATGATTTGGTGATTTTAGGTTTGGATAAATCCTGAACTAAAAGTTTTAGATCATGCAATGGTTACATTTAGTGAATCATGCGCTAGTTTTAAGGGTTACTCGGCTGATGTGCCTAGATATAAACGAGTGCTGCTAACGGGTAAAGTTTTAAAATAACTCGTAACCAACGGTTCTGTATAATTTAACTTATGCGTGATTAGGGGTTAATGAAAATGGAGAAAAACAGACTTTAGATGCCAAAGGATGGACTGCTCGAATAGTGCAACATGAAATGGATCATTTGAATGGAATGATGTACAGTGATCGTATGGATCCTAGTACTTTGTGCTGCACAGGATGGCATACTATTAATACATTTCAAGGATTTGTAGAGCTTAGGTATGAATATTAAAAAAATTACCAAAATGTTTCGCATTTAAATATTGCGTATTTTGGTTTTTGTTTGTAGACTATGTATAAAATAAAGCCCGTAATATGTTAATTATTTATCTTTGTGTATATTTTATTTTTATTCAAAGATAACCTATTCTACTATTTTAATTTTTAAGTAAACAATGTCATTATGTAATATAATTGTAAATTTGAGTTGCATAAACAAACTCATCGATTGATACACGTAGGGAAATATTTTACTTTAACCAGATTTGAATGTTAATTTCCTGAAATGTAGAAATAAATAAAATAATGAATACCTTTTATAAATCCGACGAGTTTTTGAAATTTGTTGTAATTAATTGTTTAAATATTTTTTACAAAATAAACATACATATTAATATGAACTCGATGTACACAAAATAGTAAAATAGTAATCAATACACTATAGGTTTATAAATTAACTTTTTAATATTTTAAAATAAATAAGAATAGCGCGTGAAATTCTTCAAACAAATCAAGTATAAATATATTATATATTGATTAATTAAAAATATAATAAGGTAATTTGTTAGTCGACTATTACACAATAATTATTAAAAATAAATCATTTAAAAGTCTTTTCTTCCAACCATGGTCTGAGTATTGGCAATGTTGATGGATAGTGTGTTCCAAGTTTTCCATCAAACGATCCATCTTCAGTTCTAAATGGATATGTACCCATCATAATGGGAAGTTGTAGTTTGACATCCTTATCCATATTATTCGGCGAAATAATAAACTATAACAGAATGATACATTAAAACTATTGAATCAATAAACTATCAGAAAACAAAAATATAATAGTATTAGTAATATTTACAGGGAACAAAGTATGAGGTTGTTTTTAAATGTAAAGTTTCATTTAAAAAAATGATAAATTGTATGTTTATTTGGATGAATTAAATCATAAATGAAAAAAAGTTGTTTGTATTTAATAAATTAAGAATTTGTGATTAATACAGTTTATGATTATGTACTCGATTATTATATTTAGATAAATATTTTATTTTTACTTTCGTTATCTAATGGAAAAAGTACGAAAATTTAATGACCAATAATTTATACTTACATAAATATCATATTGGATGTTTATTAAATGACAACCACGAAGATTGGTAGGTGGCAGTGGAGGCACATATAGGTGTTCGTTGTGCCATTGGTCCATTTCATTAGGCCTGATTTTGTCTCTTTTTAACGAAGCCAATTCTCTGGTTTCGGATTGTATTATTTTATTCTTGGCGAAATATTGAATAGTCTATAACAGAAATTGATTATAAAAATAGGTAGGTCATTATTTATAATCAAACAATCAAAATCAGGACATTTTCCTCTCAAAATATTAAGGCTAGACAAATTACTTTTTATTTAAAATTAGTTAAAAAAACCAATTAACTATATTAATTTATAAGATATTTAAAATATAAAATGAAAATTTAATTTTGTTGAGTTACATATTTATTAAAAAAAAATAATTTACAGTATTAGTTAAAAGTTGTATAAAAATGAAATGTTATTACTGTTTCTTATAAACTTAAACATTATTAAGTTGTTGTAAACTTAAATATAATATATATATATATGATTTTTATCGCAGTAAAATGGAAAGGAAAATGGGAAATATTTGTTAACAAATAACATATTATATTCCATTGAACATAGAAGAAACCTCTACGTGGTATATCTTATCAAAAGTTATTACTGGCGAATAATTCCAAACCCAGATGTATATGATTTCTACAAAACTAGACTAAAAGAACTTTTCAAAGATAACACTGACTAACATTACCTTATGGAATCTTGATAAAGATTTATTAAGAATAAAGATCTTGATAAAGATTTAGTTAAGAATAAAGAATTATTAGCTGAATTTTGTAAAAATAATTCTTGTAACAAATTGGGTATGCAGGAAACACATTTTAATTACTTAATCTTATTGTGATATCTTTGATCAACATATCATTGGTATATAATATGATTAACCATGGGTTATTATTATTTATACATCTGACTTAAATTTATAAATGTATACAAATCGCTTTTGAATAAACGAGAATTCTTTGTAACATTTGCTAGGAAAGTAGCAGATGAAGTAATATAAAGAATTTTTGACTTCTAAGCTTTTAATATTTATACAAATGACCAATCCATATCTTCGAATGATATAAAATACTATGTTTATAACCCAGCAATTATAGTACAAGAAAATACTTAGAAACAATAGGAGCAAAACTTTAAAATTTTGAAATCAAAATATACAACTAGTTATGTTATTAAACTATACGTTTTTTATTTATTTCATTAATTTTAGTTGTTAAATGTTTCTTATCTAATTAATTATAAATATATACATCATAAGTTACCTGATATGAAACAACATATTTTTTAAAACTTGTCCAAGAGTAAATTAATTTTCTGTATCATTATTTCTTTCCTTCTTTAAATTATGTTTCGATGTGTGTTTTATACTATATTATAATAGGTAGATAAATGTCTTACTTCTGTAAGTGTGGCTCTGGTCGACTTAATGGTAACTCCGCTGTTGTTTGTTATTGTGGCAGTTATTTCAATTGTCTCACCAGGTACATAGGCACCTTTGTCCAAACATACCTGACATTCGACTATACCAGACCCAAAACACATGGCTTTTGAAAGCTTATGGTCAATATCACACCGGAATGGTTCCTACATTATATATGAATTGCCATTCAAAAAAAAAAAAAAAATCGAAATTAACGTGACATTCGAATATATTATATAATAGGTCATGTTATATAAATGTTATACTACAGATAAAATGGACGGTTCCGTGTTGAGATCAATTGGATTCATAACTATGAAGACTTGTTGGTTTTTATGAGTGAGTGAATTGGGCTCTCTGAGCGCTGCCTTACAGTAATATTGGACCCATCCAGATTTGCCGAGGAAAGTGGATGGCAATCCTGGAGGCAAGCCGAGCTTGAATGGAAAACTGTGGATTCCTGGGGACAACATAACTGGTGGTTGTCCTAAAACATAAGAATGACGGACATAGTAATTGTGAATAACAAACTATAAGCTGTATTTGAAAATTTATATTATGTAAATTGTAGTTTGAAATATTTTATAAGATTTATTTAATAAAACATTTGGGAACTTAAAAACAATAAAATGTAACTAATATTTTTATTTACAAGTTTACAATAATTATACGCAATGTATAGCTACCATTTCTGATACTACAGATATAAGTTGCCGTGGTTCGAATATACAATATACATTAATTGATTTTATGATCAATATCAGTATATAAGTGAATAATCTTACCTGGTTCCCCGAGGAGTCTCATTCGAAAATCAATGTAATTTTCCTTATCATAAATCCGCTCACGTCGTTTGCTTTTCAAACGCACAACACCTTCACCAATTACGTGGAAATGTAAACCTATTGACAAAAAATTTTTTTATAATTATCTATAAATTATAATGAATTATAATTTTAATAAATTAAATTATAATCGAAGTAATTTTTTTATTCCCGTCTACCTCTACAATGTACTTCTCCCATTCGCCCAAAACGTTCGTTATCTAGGCCTACATCTTGACCGCCGATTAACTTGGGTAACTCATATCCACATCAAAAGACTTGCCTTAAATAATCGTTCTCGCCTTCTATGTTACCTACTCACATCACAATACATAAACTTAAAAAACAAACTTCTACTCAAACCAATCTGGGCGTATGGTATTCAATTATGGGGTGCAGCTAAACCGTCAAACCTAAACAAAATTCAAATGTTCCAATCAAATTGTCTCCGTCAAATAACAAAAGCCCTATATTATGTATCTAACGACACTCTACATAGAGACCTAGCCATTCCAACAGTCCAAAACGTTGCAAAAACCTACTACAAACGCTTACATTCAAAATTTCTCAATCATTACAATCCCTTGATTTCCGAACTATCCACCAACACTATTCCTGGTGACCCCAGAAGGCGACTCAAACGTACCTAATGTCGTGACATGCTAAATTAAAATTTTTATACTTCCCTCCCTTCCTTGGTATTCAATCTCATCCTCTTTTACTAACGTTTTAAAAACAAACTCCTACCATTAAGTGCCTCCAATAGGTGGCTTCTTATCTCCTGTCCTTCAAGCCAAATTATTTCCATCACATACGCTTATTGTAAAATAATAATTACAGATTGCGTATTAAATAATAAAAAAATAAAAACATTTTTCATACTTCTACAATAATTTATTCATTTTTGTTCTGTAATTAATATATAATATAAATAAATAAATAAAAATACATTGCAATTTTTATACAGCCATTTATAGCTTGTAGATACAAAAATGTTCTTGTATTAAACAAAACTGGTTGAAATAATAACTTATAAATAATTATTACATAACAATAACACTGGAGCAATTTTTTATTTTACCTTGTTTTACTTGTCTTTTCCATTTTTTTTTACTTAATAGTTATTGGAATTTAGGACAATAATAATTGATACATCTCCGAGGTAAAAAACTGAATTATTTTATAGTTTATATGATATAGTACATGATATTTCAATTAACAAATAATATAATAGCTTCTTGTAAAGTATACCAATAACTAATGAAGATAACATAATATTTTAAATAATATGGTAAAACTTGATACATATTTTTATAGTATGTTTAAAAAATTAAGAAAAACGTAATAATTTTAATTCTTAAATTTCTTTATATCCATATTTTATATTTTTAATCCTCTTTGCGAAGTACTATTTTTAATTTCTTTACAGATATTTTATTCCATTTTTCTATTTTCGATTTTGATAAAATTAAGTAATGTAAAAATAATTTACTTTTATACGAAACTTATATTTATACAAAAATGAAATCAATTGTAGCTACATTTAATTTTTAAAAACAAAAATTTTAATATTTTTGTAATACAATTTAAATAATACCTAATACAAATTTTTATTTTAATAATTCTCAAATAAACAATAAAATATTAATTTAAACCTCTGGATTTTTTTAACGTACTAATCGTCTGTTCTTTTATTAATTAAGTCGAAATTCTTAATTATTACAGTTACCTCAGTAAATTAACATATAAAAACAAAAAACTGACTAAACAGATGGCTAAATTATTCGTATTACAATATGTTTGATGGCCTACAATCTCGTTTGATTATGAAGGCCGAAGTAAAAGGTAGTAATAAATAAACAAGATTACAAAATTATTAACCACACCTCGATACCTGATGACAAAAAAGTTTAATGTATGTTTCGAGTTAAAGACATTTTCGAGGGTTTAACGGTTGATTATGTATGTATAGAAGCGTATATGTACGTACGTGTGTGTGTGTGTGTGATTAGAATATGAAACACTTAACATATTTTTAAGCTATTGTTCAAATATTGTATACTAATAAAACACTAAATTTGGATTCGTTTTGTATTATTTCATGACAATAGTGATTGTATGTAAAAATAATGAGACTTTCGGAGACATGTTATTATATTTACGATTAACAATATAAATAATTGAATCGATGCTGTAGTAAAAATTTTCGTGACAGAATTGAAGCGTCGGTTATACGAGGCGTTGATTAATCTGAGGCGACACAAATTAAATTAAAACGAACAAGCGGACGATGCGATTAATTTTCGAAAAATATATATAGTAAAATTGTAAAAATGTATGGCGTATACGTAAACTAAGTTCAAAATTAATATGTCCCCGAGATCATTAGGTCATTTACGACCTACGCCCCTAATAAATATTATGGTTCGACTTTGAAAACGGGCAACAATGTACACGGACTCAACAATAATTTTGCGACGATTCGGCAATATTGCCTCCGGTATATTTTATTGGTAATTTAAACGCGAATTCGGGATACACGCTATATACTATAAACGAAGAATACGACATTCCGCTCTCACGAATCCGGAATAAATAATGAAAATTTCACATGTAGGGAATCTTCGAGTCACGTAATAGAAAGTTTAATGCCAACAAAAACGAACGTTTTTCTCCGTATACGTCACAATTAATACAGATGTGGATCGGACGAGCTCGTTCTCAGTTTCTTTTCCCAATATCATATGATACACGCAATGGAAACGAGTATAAAATGCACGCAATTTACGTTTTTTATGCCTACACGTATATCGTCGAGGCATGTGCGCTCAGTATATTTTATTTTACGCCTACTCCACCAGGTTAACCGGTACCATAGACATATACTTTCACTCGCTATTACAACATAAATGTATATATATATAAATTACTGTTACGCATGGGTGGTACGTATTATTATTTTTATACAACCGTCAAACAGCAAAACAAAATTGTACCTGCTATTACAAAAACGTGTCGAGGAGAAAAAAAATCGAAAATTACGTTCCCCGGGTTTATAATATAATTATTATTTACGTATCGTCTATTATTCTTATTATTATTGTTACTTACCCAAGGCTTGCGTGTCGTCCTTGAGCTCGACCAGCACTCTACCGCTTAAAAACTGTCCCGGGAAATACAAAAGGTTAGTATTGTCGAAGAGTATGACGAATTTCTCGAGTTTTCGAGACATGACGTCGAGTAAAAATATCTTATATTAAGGCGTCTTCAGAAGGATGACGACTCATCCAAACAACCGGTTGGTAACTTATATTTATCTGTACAAAAAATTTGTGTTAGTCATTTTAATAACAATAATAATACTCGTAAATACCGTTTCGACGAAAACAACGTTTCGGTACTGAGACAGCGATGAAGCACACACATCATCCTCCGAGCACAGAAACACGTTCACTGTCACCGTGAAGTGGATGTGGATACTGCGGTGCATTCATTGTCGTCGTAGGAGGTAAGTTAACTTAACTCTGGTTGCGGTATAGTTGTGCACCGGCATCGACGATTGGTTTGACAGACATCTGAACGTAATTCACCCGAGCGTAATATCGGTATTGAATTTAAACTATTTTTTTTGTACCAAAGTTTATATATTTTTTTGGAGGGTTATCATAGGTATACATACATATATATATATATTCCAAATATGTATGAATTATATACAAACGTTAAAGTGCAAAGAAATGGTCGACGACATTATAGAATTCAATTTTTAGATACCATCTACTACAGGTGATATGAATGCTCGATGACTAAAAAATGTACCCCGAAAAATGTTTATCGAGGTTTAATAAATTTTAAACATTACGCATAATTTTGTATACTTTTTAAATTTTCTATCTCGTATATGTGTAATCGTTTATTTCGTCGAGTTCACAACCTAACTACATCTTTTTTTTTTTTTCGAACCGGCAATACCCTCACTGGCCTGGTAAGCTTGAAGGCAATACTTCGGACCACTACATCTAATTTTCATAAGTTATCGAAAATAAATAATCTCGCGTTATTTTTTATCCATCGGCTTAACTGTGTATACGAGTAATCAGATGTATTTTATAATTCTGGTGAAAAATTTTAATACGTTTTTATAAAAGGCTTACGGCATTTCGGTTCTAATGGTACTATTTTAGTTCAAAATTGCATTTCTAGAGAAATTTGTATTTGAACATGATAATTTTTTTTTTATTATCTATCTCGACTTGTTTTTGAATGATGATTATGAGAAAATAAAAGGAATTTGATTAAAATGGGATTTGGTATGTCAACAATTTACGTATTCTTAATCAAGAGGTTATAATCAATTTAAAAAAAATCATCGATGGAGAAATAACATATTATGTTTACATGAAAGACTATATAAGTATAATAATATATACTTATATTAAACCTATAAGGTTTAGTTTTACACGAAGAATGTCATGAAATCGTCCACCAACTATAGGTCGTGGTGAAGTATATACCACCACACTTTACTTATATTACAGCTACATGTAATAGGCGCAGAGATTTAAAATGTTAAAATTGTTAACGCGTATTAACCTGACATTTTACTTTAGTCGTTCTTAGAAATCATGGAAATGGAAAAATAATTTTTTCAAAGAAAATGTTACGAATAATTCGACGTAATGGAAAAACTTGACATAGACAAAAACAGACTTGACTCGTTTTTTAATGTTTCTGGTGTTTTTCGAATAGAAAATCGACCACGAAAAATTGTAATACAAACGTTTGATATCTAATAACAGTTTTAGAATTGGGACATAGGCGTTTTTCGTATTTAAAAGCTGAAAATCTGAACGCGTAATTTCGAAAAACTTTAAAGCACCAACAATAACAATCCGTATAATTTGCCCTTCGGGTTACAATATACGTATGGGTGCACTTACAAATAATATACGTCGATGCCAAAGAAGTCGATTGAATAAACACGTTGCGCTTTGGGGTACGCACGCAGAATAAACCAGTTTCACGACGCCCACGCAGAGAAAAAACAACAAATCGTATCGGCCGTTTCCATTTTAAGTAGCGACGGCGACGACCGGCCATGAGAGGGTCACATTGTTTGACGATACAATGGGCGCGACCATAACTAGTTGGAATAAGTACCGCCAAGAATTGGCGACGACGACACGAATATGATAATAATTTTAATTGACGAGCGTTCGATCCGAATCATTCTACACCATTGCTTTTCAGTAGGGGACAAAACTTAAATATCGTTTGTTCTTGATTTTGATTTTTAAAATCAACAACAATTATTACGATACATAATATATAATTAATCTCGAAAAATATTTCCCTCAACGATTATTTTTTACAGGCTTTTGTAACAGAAAAAATGGTTTGAAAATTCAAAAAATAAAACTTTTATTATTTTTCGTAAAAACATTATGTTTGGATTGTTAATTTAATATCTTCAAATGACTAACTGAAATTGAAGTCGTAAAAATATTTATTTTATTTGAAAATAACGTACAAATTGCCTAAAAATACCATCTTATTTAAAAATGTGAAAAGTTTTCAAATAAAAAATAAACAGTTAATAGATATTCATAGGTCACATTACATAATAACGCCTCTAATCATACATATTATATTTTATTAGTGTGTGTCGGCTTGTCTATAATATACTCGATCAAATTAAAAAAAGTAATACCATACTAGTCAATATACTTATGTTCTATGTAAGATGGTATTCTTCCTATCATCAAAATAGAAAAATAATTTCCCATTTAAAGGAATTCATTAATTTCGACGATATTCCAGAATTCTGAAAATCGTTTGGTTTAGGTTGTTATAATTACATAACCAGTAATGTTAATGAACTTAATCACCCATACTTTATAATGTGTAATAAAAGTCAAATTTTTTAAAATTATTCACACATTAACTTATTGAAACTGTATTTTTATTACAACAAAAATATTAGTAAATAAAACAATAAATAATAATTATCAAAATGATCATTTATTTAATGCAAAAATAAATCGTGAACGCACGATTTCTTAATTGTCATTTAGACAATAATTTACATCATGATACATCATAAAATTGAAAATATTACAACTAACTACTACAAAACTTAATACCGATCATTAAGTCTACAAACTGTAGGTATTTTTTATAGAAACTACTAATTATCTTAAATTTTACTATAAAAACGTCATAATTATTTCAAATGTTATATTAGAAGAATCCCGACGTACATAATTAATTTTTGTTTACATACGTATATATATATATATATATACACACACAAAATTGTTTAAATTTTAACTGTTTCAATAACAGTACAAATAACATAAAACTTAATGTAATTTCTACCTTGACCCTGTATGTATAATAAGTCTTGATTAAATAACCGAAGAAAAAAATTATATTTTGGATGACTTATTTTTAAAATTACTTCAAGCAAATTACTTAAGTAATAGTTATCAACTATTATTGACTTAATTTATTAGCTTTCTTTGGTCAGCTATAAATTATCAAACATTGATTCTTTAGAATATATTATCATATGACAATACATAACAAAGGAATATCGTCATATACAGTAATAGTACAATATTACACAAACACAATATATACATAATATTTAAAACTCGATATTGCGTCATTACAAACTGATTCTAAAATATAATAGGAAAAAATGAAAAAACATAAATTTACACCCAGTTAGATAAAAAAAAATATAATGATCGATAAAATATTATATTAAATAATAATAAAACATTATTTATATTCATTAAAACAGATAATTCTTAAATTAAAAACAAAGAAAATTTTTTATTATTCCTGAAGTTAGTTTTACAAGTATTTTTACTGTACATTATAATTTACTTTTTTTGTAGTGTATGTGTATGTGTTTATATATATTTTGAAATATTTTATATTTATACAGAAGTGTCAATAGAATTGCTCAAAAATAAAATAAACATTAAGGATTACATTGTTACTATAACTGATCAATATTTGAAAAATGAACGCAATTTTGAGAATTCAATTATAAGATAGGTATTATAAATAATGGATAACTGTTGAAGTTATGTACGAGAAAAATTATTTAATTTCATATAAATTACAATGGAATAAGTACACGAGATATATTATAAGGCCACAAAAACATTCAGAGTATTCATGATTTTATTGATATTGTATTAAACGTTTATAATATATAACATGTTTGAATTAAAAAGACATCATATAAAACAATGTGTGTGTAAAAAATATTTATTTTGTTCGACTTAATCTATAAATTAAAATAAAAATAATAAATATATAATTTTTTAAAACACTCAATATAATCATATAAAAATTTTAAATATTATAATCAAGTCAAGTCTAGTGTTTTACTAGGAAAAAAATTGATAATTAGTATTTCTGAATACATCCAAACATAGTACTAGCAAATTATAAATATAAGTCAATAGTAGAGCACCAAATATTTTGCTACGCTTGGATTGGCCGTTAATCCAATTAATTTAGTATTAGTGAGAAATTTGTTTTCAAACTTTCTTTTTTAAAATAAAAAAGGTTAAAATTCATAATTTCGCACTGAGTTAAGAATTATTAATTCGGTTAACAGGTACTCTACTGTATTCAAATAATAATTTTACGTACATAAATCTATAATATAATTTAAAAATCTAATCAAATATAACCTATAATAAACAGAATTTAATAAAAAACACTGATACATTATTTTATTTAATTATTATAATACACAAGAATTGTATAATATATAAGCATATTATACATTAAGATTTTATATTTATATGGGT
>JAIPRN010004689.1:0-13694 GCA_025469175.1 Geopemphigus sp. TES_GeoC_2020
AAACAAATAATCGTTATTTAAAAAAAAAAAAAAAAAACAAAAAAAAACGCCGATAATTATTTTTACGACGATTTAAATATTTATATATATAATAAATTTATTTATGTATTTATAACGTTTTACGTTCATAAAATCTTACAATACTATTTGGGCGTAAAACTATATATTACAAACTGTCATGACGAAAAACATTTTTGAACATTTAATAATCGTCATTTCGAAGATTCATTACCGCAGACGGTTTTCAAACGTTCGTTTTTATCCTTATTTTAAATAATCTTAATTAAATATCTTAATTACGAATACTAAACATAATCCCCGTCGGGTTGTTACATAATATTATAACTGTATACTACGAATTCGTCGTTTTTTTTTTATAAACGGGTATATATAATTATATTATATTATTTAGGCTCCTAAACGATACCTCGTTTTTTTTAATCGTAAAATTTACTAGGTCGAGTGGATTGTTTTATTTAGCGCGGTTTTCCTATACTTTTCCCGATTTTACCTTCATACCTATCGTTGTTTTCCGTTCTCACTTTTTGTTTGATTACATTTTTTTCACCGTTAGTTCGTTTTCGTTTTTATATTGATTTATCCACAGGTAATGTACAATATTTTCGAACATTTCTAAAATAAAATTATATTGTTTCCACGTAAATTTACGGTAGTCTCAATCCCGCGTCTTTTCTTTCTCTCTCACACACGCATACGCACACGCACACACACACACACACACACACACACACACACACACGCACGCACGCACGTACGCACGCACACACACACACACACACACACGTACACGCACACATACACACACACGCACACATACACACACACGCACACCCGTTCTTCAGCGACTAATACACTTGGAGCTCATAACGTATTTGCTTCATATACGCTTCGTCTAAAACCCGTCGTTGATTCAACCGTTCTACACTATTGCGGAGCCCGTAAAACAGGTAAATCAAAATGCCTATGAACAGCCAAACGGTGAATCGTATCCACGTGGACGAGTCGAGTTGCGTCATGAGATAAATGTTGAGTACGATGCTCAAACAAGGCACGAACGGTACCCAAGGAACCTGTAAAAAAACACGTTAAAAAAATTACGCGCTCGAAACGTACGAAAAAGCCAGACGAGGGTAATGATGTGCCCGAAAACGTTTATCGGGCTAGTGATTACTTACTAGGTAGTAGTAGGATATTTCGACGCGTCCGACGGTCGAATTTGGAAATAAATAATAGACGGGAACTATTTGAAGGCGAAAAGAGGGAGCTAGATGAATGTGCTTACGACAGCAAAACAATCTGTCTTCGTTATTTTCTACCCCCGTTTGTCATTATTACGCGCTTTCGGATTATAAATACTTCCGGGCGTCATATTCCGCGGTAATATCGCCCGTAAGTAGAACCAAACTACGACGACGATGATGATAATAATAATAATAACGTTACGTGGAATGTAGGCCGATTGGAGGACTGCGGTTGGCGCGACAGCGAAAAACACAGCAGCGATAAACACAGGCCGAGCACGGCGCAGGTGCCGTGTACGAACGAGTCCCCGTTGTTTTGGCCGTACGAGAGGGCCGAACAGAAGCATACGGAAATGGCCACTGAAAAACAACACGAAAATCGAACGAGCCGTTATTAATAATAATATCGTCGACGCGGCCGTAACGTTTGGGGCAAACGTTTCGACGAACCGGTCGTCGTATGCTCCGACAAACGCGACGGCCGTTTGTCGCGCGCCCGTGATGTTTGATAATAATAACGCGGCGGCCGTCGTCGGATACGAATATCGGTTTTTGGTCACCGGCCTGTACGCGCGATACGTTTGTAATTTGTCTGTGCTTTGAACGAAACCGTTTACGGGCCGTTGCGCCTCACGGGAACCGCGCGAGAAACGATCGGGACCAGAACGACGACATTGTCGCGTACGGCCGGTAAACATTTTCGTTTCGCGTTCCGTCCCGGGCGCGTGTAATTCCCGAACCGAAATCGCGCGAACGCGTTCGCCACAATTAATTACGGAGGAAACGTCGTTGGGAAAACGACAATTTACGCGTATTCAACGCGTAACGCGGGAAACGTTCGTTAATTACGCGGTCGGCCGCGAAGCGTGAATAAAAACGTCGGCGACCGCGGAAAACGTTTTGACGAGCTTAAATTTTCTCTGTCGGGTTCCTCGTAAAAATGATCGAAACTTTCGGAAAAATGTACCCGCGGCAGGGTACGTACGCGTATTATACGGTGAACGATCATTGTCAAATTATAAAAGCGAAATTACCTCGCGTCCGCCGCGAATTTACTTCGATCCCAGACTGTACCGAAACACGCGCCGTTCTAAGTACGATAGAGACATCCTTGGCACCGAGGATAAAAGCCTCCTCGAAAATTTTTCGAAAGAATTCGTTTCTCACGAGACGTGTGTGGTCAATTATAACACTCGGATATTCTTAAACTTCGATACGCGTCGATTAAAAACGAACGGTCTATTAAAGTTCATAATATGTCTCGTTTCGTTTAGGGATTTATTTGAACCGCCCTCCCCCGGAATTCGGGTCTAAGTACGCCACTGATAACAGTGCGTGTGTCGGGTTACAGTTGCCGATTGTTTCGACAATAAACGACCGGCGGCCTCGCGCGCCAAAATCGTTTTTGAATCCGCCCGCCGGCACGTCACGTAACCACTAAAACGTCGCGTTTCCGGCGCTATCGTGACCATCTCCTATCGTTGCCCGGACACGCGCGCGGCGTATTCGTCCGCGACGTACCGAATTCGTCACTCGAGTACCGACGACGCACTCGCTGTACGTTTCGCCCGTAAATCCCGAAATTGAACACCGACGGTTATCGAAAGCGTCGCAAAAGTGTTATAGACATGGTCGGGTTGACACAAGAACGACTTGAAAAACGGTCGTATGCACGGTCGCCGAATAATCGCGCGAATTCACCCGGGCGTTCGGTTCCGTTGTTTACGGCGTTTGACGCGACGTTACGACGAACGCGAAAAGGTCGGGAACGATCGTCCCTGAACGTTACCGCGCGTAATTCGTACCGGCGACCCGGCCGATTGTGTACATGCCAAACGTCCGTGCCTACGTACGCGCGCCGGACCTTTGAAATTCACCGGGCCACGTTTAAAACGCCGCGCGTTTACCACCACCATACTCACGGTAGATCAACACGATCGCGATCGAAGTGCGCTCGGTCCGTTTAGTCGTCATCCGCGAGTTCGAGAAATTGAAACTGGAAGACAGCAGTTTCATGACCGAAACGAATATCCCGCTGCTGTCTCTGGCCTTACATTCGTCCGAGTCCCCGTGCTTGTAGCGCAACACCAGTACGCAAACGCACACGAGCGTGTACGCCATCAACGTGCCGATCGACATCATGTTCATCAACTGTTGCAGGTCGAATACACTGGACAGCAGGGCTGAACGACAAAACCAAAACGTTCGTAATCGCTTAATCATTATAAACGATTATCGCGAACAAAACGGCCCGAACGAATTTTTAAACGCGCCCGATTCGCGTCCTTTTTCCGTGTAAATAAAAACGTATCGACGGCGTACCGTTTACGCTATCCGCCGCGTCCAGATATCGCGCGTACCTACCGAAATACGCGACCTCGCAATCGTACCCGCGCCGGTGTGCGGATAAACCGAATACCTTTCGTCGTATTTGAAAACGTAAAGTAACTCCGTCGTCTCCCACCCACCCCAACCCGCCCGGCTACCGAAAACTATAATGTCCGATCGGAATATTGTCTCGTTTTCGCGTTTACCAGTAGAATGTCCTGTTAATCCGGACTTGACCGGACCCTGTACAGATCAAACGGAATCGACTTTAAAATGTATCTAGAATTAGGTTTTATAAAACGATAAAAATCCACGTTTCGACCGTACGATTTTTCGGTCCAATTTTTTAATAAATCTAAGAAATGATTAGGGCGCGTAAAAATACAAAAACATCGATTACGTCGACGTTTGTTCATTAGCTTCTCTTTTCGCGTGTTTACGTTTTTCTTTTCGCGCGCTTTGTTTTAAAGATCCGTTCGAAGTAACCGGATAGCGGCGTCCGGATTTTTAACGATTATTAATAACGTAGGTTTCCGTTTATCGACAATCGAGAAACCATCCCCCCCTAATCTGGCGCGTGTACGCGTAAACGATAAACGTACGGGTACGCAGATTACGTATCGATCACGCGATTACCGTTACCGTGTTCGCGGTAACCAATTTATTACGGTTAACCGATCGACCGTTCCGTGAAGTTCGCCCGCGTACGGAAAACCGTACGCTCGTGTTTACTTAACGGGAGAACTCGTTTCGCGTGTAATTCGAATACGCTGGACAATTATCCGCGCAATCGAACGACACAGAACATTTAATATAAACGAATAACGTCGCGATTACGTCGTCGATTGGCGAGGCGTACGACGTTACGCGTACGACGCGTCTAGGTGCGCGGTTCGTAAAGTGCGCGAAAATCGCGCCGTACGGACATTGTACGTAACGTTTGTATATAAAAAAAAAAACACAAAACGCCTTCGATATAATAATAACAGTACTTACCGGCGAAAATCCCGCAAATGAACGTGCCCCAAAACGGTGTTTTCGTTTTGGAATCGACTTTGGCGAAAATACTGAACAACAGCCCGTCGGACGACATCGCGTACAAAATTCTGGGCAACGGGAACAGTGTACCGATCATACTGAAAAACAATAACCGAACGTATTCGGACGTGCGGAATATGGATTTACGACCGTCCGGTACGTAAAAACGATCGAATTAAAAACCGCGGACTAATTGACGGGGTCCAGCAGTGTCGGGTGTAGCCGAGCTAAAAGTCACCACCGGCTAAGCGAGGGCCGACCGAAGCGTATTTTTCGATACGAATTTATTAAAATTATTCGATACAATCCATTACATTTTCCGTACGAATTTATTGAACGACGCGATTTTATTGAAAAATACGCGAAAAAGGGGAGGGCGGGAGAACCTGGCGTCGAGACGAAAATTACCGACCACTAATAGAGTAAATCTCCCCAATTTACCACCGGACATCGGTCTAACGACGTGTAAACGTAAAAAGTTCGTTAATATAGTTGTTTTACGCGTACGTATGGTAAAACAACGATATTGGAAAAACGTTTCGTTCGTATTGACTCGGGGGTGTGGGGGGGGGCAAGCGTAAAACACGAAGCGAATCGAAATTTTCCCCTTCGCCGCCGACATACGGTTGGGTTATTTTTTGGAAAATTTAAATTTCTAGCCGCGTTTCGATTAACTACTATAACGGTAATTAGATTTGACCGTGAACGCTGGTACGCGTTGACCTCGTTCCTACGTTGTAAGAATGTGTTCTGTAGAGCACACGTTGTCGGCGGACTAGCTAAGTAAATTGTAACGCGCTTCTCTCGGTGGACGGAAAACGTTCGATCGTTGTTCGCGCTATTTACGACGTCCTCCTCGTATAAAAATACACGATTGTGAAACACAATTGACGATCGGTTATTCTTAGCGATATAACGAAATAAATCGACGTCGCCGTCTCGACTTTTATTTTCTACCCGATACCGTTATGCGATGCTTTTTAGTTCTTCCCTCTCGACGGACGCGCCCGTGTGGGCTAGTGTAACGTTTAAAAACCAAACCACGGCGGTCGACGTATATTATACGTTTTCGTTAATTATCGTTATTATTATTGGAAACACTCCACTATACGTATATAGGATGGCCAACGGTGACGCCGCACACGTACAGAACGCCAATAAAGACAACGATCACCTGCGGTTTTTGACAATATCGGCCTTGTCTGCCCACGTTCGCGGGCCAAAAATAATTCGTATTTTCTACCGATTATTTTTGTTGTTGTTCGTTTAATATTTCGCGCTTTAAATAGTTCGTCGTGAATTCGGCAAACGTTATCGCTTTTAACCGTCGTACGGTGAAACGTTTAAGAAAATACGACGGCAATTGTAAAACGTCCCGAAAATCGAGAACGAAAATTACCTAAAACGTAAAATCGATAATTCCGGAACCGTGTACGTCGGATAGGCGACGTTGAACTATTACGGGGAACTGTTTGTAATTAGCATACGTCCCCGAACAACAAATTCACGGACGTTTGTGCAATATGTTTACGCGTGTGTACGTACTTTGTGCATAAAGCGAATACAGCTCCGATAGTGACTATCCATTCGAGCAAAGTCCATCCCATCTGTTGATATATATGTGGAAACGGCGCTTCTGGATCCTAAGTGTAACCGAAACAAACATCAAATATAGAATAATTCGATAAATTTATCGCGAAATTGTCGGTTGTAACGATCGTTACGACGCGCTTTATTGTCGTATTAATATTCGCGTTTGCGTATGATCGGTTAGCGAACAATTTTGGAAATTAAGTACGGCCAACGATATCGTACGTTTAATACGGGAACATCTGATTCAACGATTAAAACGAAAATGTCGACGTTTTTCTTCCATTTTTTTTTTAAGCTTTGTTAAAAAAACACAATAGCCTAACACTTGAGAAATTGTACGTAAAAAAGACAAAAAATACGTTTATAGGATTATAAAGGGAATCCCGACGAGGAAAATAAATTGGTTCATTTTAAGGATAACGGCTGGATTAAAATTGTCGATATAATACTACGAAAATGTATATCTATATTATTTTTTAGAAGAAAGCGGAAAAGACTGGTTCTGGCGGACCAAAGACCTGGGCGATCGAAAAGAAGGTGAGGAAAATCGCCAATATCGGGTGGTAAACGACGAGGACAAAGAGGAGACGAATTGAGACCTGAATCAAAAGAACGAGCAGCTAGACAGTTGTAACCTAATCTTAGCCCGGTAAATGAGATAACGTGTGAGAGGTCAGAGTTGAGGAACCAAGGGGAGTGACGGAATTTCAGGGACGATGTTTTTGTACCATTTCGCAGAAGCCGAGTGTGAGGACCATTCGGCCTACCGTGCGTTTAAAATAGTACAGTGAACGCGGGGTAGAAAGTCGGTAAAAAGTATTTTATTCGATAAACGTGCGGGACGAAATCGTTCGGTAACTTTAGCGATGGAATCTGCTATTTCATTACCCTCGATTCCCACATGACATGGACTCCATAAAGATTTTATATTATAAAAACGACTTTCCAAATATGAAATTCGTGAACGGATATGAAACGAAAGAGGAGAAATGTAAGAGTTAAAAGGATTCGTCAAAATCGAATACACGATAGATTGAGAATCGGAGATAATTAAGTACTTTTTCGGAAGATCATTGAATAAGGTAAAGCGTTCGTCGAATCGTAAAAGAGGAAGAAAAACGGAGAAGAGTATCTGAAAAGTTAATAGAAAATTCAAGAATAAACGCGGCGACACGAGCAGAGTTTTTCGACACCGATCCGTGTTTCAAATTCAAAATTCGATTCTCGCCGTCTTTTTCTTTTTACCAAAAACAAAAATGGCAAGATTCGTTTCAACACTAAACCACTATATAACCGATATAGTTTCGTTGACGACATTATCCAAATTCGACGATTTCGTATACCGTCGATATTATTTCTTCGTTAGCGTTTTTAAACGAAACACTGTTTCGAAATTCCGGGCGATTGAGCCATAATTAACGAAAAACGTTATTTCAATTATCGGTTCGATACGTCCCCGAGCTCGTAATATATCCAAAACGGATACGTGGACAAAAATGTTATGCCAGATATACGAAAACGTTCGGTCATTTTTACCGTTATGTTCAGTAAAATGGTCGAGAAATTGGGATACGAATGACGAAATACGACATTCGCCGCCGGACGAAAGCGCCAAACGAACGTTTGTCCTACACGGAAAAGCGTTCGAAATCCGTAATTTGATAGAAACGTACGCCCGTATAGTATTAGTACGTGGTCGTCGACGTTGTGACCGATGGTCACAATCGGTTATAACAACGCGCGCGCGACTAACAAATCCGCAGTGAATGTCGGTAATCGTTTACGGATGTGTAAATCACGGAATTGCGAAATATTACGCGCTGAGAATATTCGTTCGACTATCGCCCGATATCGTCGAATCGAAACGCGCATATAGTCGTCGTCGTCGTCGTCATATTTTACGCGTGACTGTACCGGTATTGATATTCGTTGCCGCCAGGTAAGTAGTTTCAATAAGTACGTCACCCTCGTTCGGGAAAACATCTAGGAACGCTATGCCGTCGTTCCGGTTAGAAACGTTTCGATCACGTTTTTGTGTTCGTCTACTTCTATTCCACTACACGACACGATGTCGCCTGGCTACAGCACACGTGCGCGATACATAAAATATTATCCGATTCGATCTTTACGCGACTTTGTACTAACGAACGAACGGGTGGGGTCGCGCCCACGACGTAACAATAAACGACGTACACGATGTGTACAAGACACCCACTTTAGAAAACACGGTTTTTAATCGCGGCGCGTTATCGAAACGCCGGGCGTAAAACATTCCAACGGGTCTACATAATATTCACGCGCTTGGGTGAACACAAATACGCGTTTAGCGCGACGGAACGCGTCCGGGCCGCTAAGTTATTTCGAGCCCATTATATTACGCGCGGGGTAATTGATCGAAGTTTCGGTTCCGAAAAATTCGTACTAATTTCCGAAACGAATAAAACCGCCCGAGGGAAACGAATTTACGCGTGAATATTAATCGAAAGATTATTCGTAAAAATTATTATAAACAAGGGCGGCCGACGACGACGATCCCAAGTGACGCCGATAAGAAGAACGAAGAAAATATTCGTCGCGATATTTATGTACGCGCACTACTGGTTCGATTCGTTTAGAACGACTCACGCGATAATTAGGGACGGAGGGGGCGCCGCTTTTTTTTTGGTAATTTTTATTCCCGAACGCGCCGCCATGTCGTTAACCACAGAGAAGCCGCGTCACTCGGAAGTTCGTCGCCAATATTTCTCACGTTGCCCGTACGTTGTTTTCTTACACGTTAACGTAAAAAAACACCGACCGTGGGCCAAAAACGGATACGAGCCCTCTCCAGTAGATAAAAATAGAATTATTATTTACGTTGTCCCAACGTTGGTTAACCGACAAGCCGCGAGTAATTTCACGCTATACACTAAAATTCGTCGCGAACGATTTCGTTTTTTTTTTTTACAAACGTAATCTCTCCCGTAACAAATAAAAACGCGTTCGCGCGTTACCTGTTTGTAATAAGGCCACATCAGCGTCAATACGACGGCCACGCTGCAATACGACGACGTAATGATGAACAACGATATGACTATCGCGAGCGGTATGTCTCTCGTCGGTTTCTTAGCCTCTTCTCCTATATTGTCACATACGCGTGGGCGCACACGGAACAATAATAAATAACGCGGACGGTAAATTATATTATTTGCTCGCCGCCGAATACGGCGCGTCGCGAGACAAAAGGGGTTAATAATATAAACGACGCGTTTTCACCTGTAGTAGCCACGGCGTCGAATCCGACAAATCCATAAAAGCACGTCGCCGCTCCCAGAAACACCCCGGACCATCCGAACGGCAAAAAACCGCCGTCTCCGCCGTTCGCGCTCGTCGGTATGTCCTCCTTCGGTATGTTCCAATTGTAAAAATCGACTGTAACGATTTTCACGTATATAGCGATTCGACGAATGTAATGTTCGTTCGCAATTCGTTAAAACGGCGTATATTCGTGGTTCGTTGCTAAACCGTCGACGCGATATTTCGATAATATCGAATTCGTAGCCCACGTGTAGGAGGTTGGGCTAAAAAGGCGTCCCGAACGAGTAGTCCTTTTTTGTTCGACGCTTTTGCCGATTCGATCTAGACGAACGCGTCTTTCAGAACGCGAGGGGGGGGCCCCCCATTTTAGGAACGGGCCAGACGTCAGCTGCCGCGGCGTTGCGCATTACCGATAGAATCAATAGAGAATGACGATAGCGACGGCGACTTGGTCGTAAGACCATTACCGACCGACGTAACGGGAAGGTCGATAAGGATGACAATGGACTCGGGGGAATCCACTCGCGTCTACTGTCGATTACGGTCACCGATTCAATAGTATATTGTACGTTAACGGCTACTCGGATTTGGGGGCCAATTCGACGTCCCTGACAGTCCTCTAGGCCATTTTTCAGTTTCACCCAAATCGCGGCCATGACCGGTCGGCGTAGTATATTTCGCGACGGTTGGTGGGCCGAAACTTTGGGTGCACCTCGAAACTGTATACCCAAATTTACGGATTTCCGATGAAAATCGGCCGCGGACTACACACATTTACGTAACGCGTCAAAGTTCGCTTACTTCTGAAAAGTCCGGTGATGACCACTGTGCTCACCGTGAGCAAGTTGACGACCGTGAACACTTTGTTGAGCAAAGACGATTCTCGCATCCCCCAAGCGATCAAAACTGAAACGACGAAACGAGCGTAATATTTCGGGCGGGCGTCACATTGGCGCGTGTTTACTCACAAGTCAACAAGAATATGGACGAGAACGAAAACAAGTCCGGATACGGGGCCAAAAATCCGACGTTGATCGGGAACGTTTCTTTGAAAAACGTCCTCATCGGAAACCCGAACGGTTTATCGATATGTCCGCTCAATGCTCTTGCGATACTCGCGCATCCTGCAACATTTACCCGTGTTGTTGAAACCGTTCGGCGGGCAAAACGAACGTTTTTGGCAATTGTAAACGGACGGTTTCCATCGACGTCTATATTTTTATTCGGCTTTTAATTCGACGCGATCCAATCCGATCTGATCGCGTTCCATCGAGGAAACGTCGGTGGCGTGACGTAATATAAGCGCCACGAATTCGAGGCTCTACGCCCTAATCGGTACCCAATACGATTTCTCCGTAAAAATATCGATAACGCGATTCTCGGGAAACGTCGTAAAAGTAATAGTAACAATTTCTTTCGAAATTGCGCGCCGAAAAAATACGGAATTTTCCAAACGCCGTTGGAAAAACACACATATATATATATATTACGCGTTTCGGGCCACGATCGCCGAAATATCCGAAACGCTATAGTTGGTCCAAAATCAATCGGAGCGTTTCGCGCGTACCGTAAACTAAACAAGAAAACGATAATATAGTCGGTAAAAATGTCGTACGTTTACCGGCGTTGTCGTCGTCCCGTTATTATTCAATTTTTTCTTTTGTTTTATTTAAGTTTCGCCGGATACGTTTTAGCTTAACGCTTAAGAAATAGATTGTACATATAAAAGAAGAAAAGAAACGTTTATAGAATTATGAAAAAAAAAAAAACGGACGTGGAAAAAAATCGGACGAACGACCACGGGATTAAAATTCTCAAGGATCCTGCGAGTGATTATACCATTTTTTTAAATAAACGAAAAGATTATTACTATATATTATTACGTATTATAATATTATACGATCATAGACTCACCGATACTGTATTCCAATATTAAATCCCATCCGATGAGAAACGCCACTATCTCCCCGATGCCCACGTAACTGAATGCGTAGGCCGATCCAGCTTTCGGTACACGACTAGCGAATTCGGCGTAACATAAACCTGAACAAAATGGAACGTTAAACTACCTAATTATACGGCGCTTGCGTACCGCCGAAAAGGGCGAGCTGAATTGAAAACGTGTGTTTTCGTTCAAATTCCAAACTAAAACGTTAAACTAATTCGGTCGTCGTTTTAACACTCAGCCGGAATATACACCGTACGGAGGTAGAGGGGAAGAATAACTTATTATCGTAATTTTAGCGACGTATCAAAGACGATATTCAAGGACTGGCACTTAAACGTTTGTTACTAAAACGGATACACACACTCTGTAAACGATATTTAAAAGGTAAAACGATTTTTCTCATATATATATACGAAAATCCCGAATTTTTTTTTACTAAAAAATTAATTCTACTTTTTTCGTAACGACCGAATTTAGGTGGTTATTTTTTCAATCTAAACTCTAAGTAACAATTTTGTTCGTCAACTACATCGACTACCGGTCAATATTATTAATGTCGCTTAACTCGTTCGAGTTTATTTTTCTAGTTACTCGCCCGTTTTTTTTTTATAAAGTTTCTTTTCGTATATTCTGCGTTGATAAGCTATATATTATAATAAATGTACACAAACGTTATGCGCGTACACTCAAAATTAACGACCGATTTATACGTTGTGAAACTTTAACCTTCACGTCCACTAACGTTCGTCGATTTAATGTATCGAATATGGGAATGTGTACGTTTCTTCTTCTTTAAGTATACGATTTTATATATGTTTCAGAAGGCTAATGAGAATTTTATGTCGTGTTTCAATTTGAATCGAAAAACAATTGTCGTTTATATTTATTGTTTTTTCAAACCAGTTTTTTTACAATAAACGTTAGTATTTTTTTGTTTTTTTAAGAAATCGCGAAAGTGACGACGGCGAAATTTTACGAAATTATCTCACTTTTCGGTAAAACATATGCGTTTTTGTTTTTTGTATAGGACGGACGCGTTATGTTTCGTCGTAAAACACTAAAAACGATGAAACTCGTTTCGATTTGTATTAAACGTGTATACGCGAAAACTGGCGAGTTCGGACGTAAATAATAAATTTCTCCAAAACGGAAAAAGGTCGTCCGCACGTTGATTTGTAACTGTGACAATCGGCAGGGTTATATAACGATTTTGAAACGTCAAAAACGCGAAGCGGAAAAAGTGCCGGATTTTATACGAGACGTTCTCCGAATGAGATGGCGTTAATTAGAACGCACAGGGGCAACGACAACGAGTACCTAACGGTAGTTCTATACATACGTGTCGACACTACGTCTAATCAAAAACACACGTAATTCTACGCGGGTATTGCCTTTTCGGTTTTCTTTTTCACGAGTACGTCTACCCGGAACATTTCGCGCAACATCGGTGCTTGGACCGTTCCGTCGATTTTCTGTTTTTTACTCGCGTACCTCGTTTATTTTATTTTATTTCCGTCGACGACATACGGGAATCGTCGATCGTTATTGTCGATAAACGAATTGACGCGACGACTTTTCAAAACGCGTTGTTCCCCTTTCATTTTTAATTTTTTTTTTCTTTTATCGCGGTTATTGTCTTGCGCAAACGGTCGACATTTTTTACCTGACAACGCCGACGCTATGGCCGCGAACGCGAATGACAATACCACCGCGGGTCCGGTAAACTTCACCGCCACTTCGCCAGCAAGCACGTAGGCGCCCAGCCCCAACGTCGATCCGACGCCGAGCGAAACCAAATCGACTAAGCCCAATACGCGATTCAGTTGGGTTTTCGTTGGCTCCGTGCTTAGATCGTTCTCTCTTTTCCGCCTTAACATCGTTTGTAGGATCGATTGACTCTAAAACCGAAAAAAAAATTATACTTTCATCGTCGACCGTGACCGTCCGCCAAACGGACTATATTAATGTATTTTTGTACGAAAATCGAATCAAAATTTATGCGTTTTCCTTTTTTTAGAAAAACGCGTTAATCTCGCGCCGTTTAAACGCTAAAAACAAAACGTTTGAATCGGTTCAAAACGCCTAAAACGTTTCGAGTGTTTAAACGGCATAGGGTGCGCCATTTCCACGTGCTGTCTAACGAAAGTTAGTATCGTTATTTCGGTTCCCACGCTATTCAACCGCGTTTTACCGTTATTAAAAATAATCACTTTTCAATCGCCTAGTGT
>JAIPRN010004690.1:0-13693 GCA_025469175.1 Geopemphigus sp. TES_GeoC_2020
CACACACACGCGCACACACACGCACACACACACACACACACACACACACACACACACACACACACACACACACACACACACACACACACACACACACACACGCTGTATAATAAATAACGTGCAATATTTTCTATGTAATACTATACGGCTGTATCATTGGTCGTTTCAACATCAATTTGACCTCTAAACGAATTTTATGTTTATCAAAATATTTCAAATCGATTCTTTTCAAATTTTACGAGCAAATAAAACACGCTCGTCAAACATCGTTTATTAAATATGAATAAAATATATAGGTAAGTCGCGTATTCAATATCAATCGAATGTGACTATTATCCCCCAATCTGATTTTGTAACAGAATTTTCAGCCCAGGGTGTTTTATTTTTTAATGGGTTGTATAGGTAATAATAATTATAATATTAGACAATATTAAAATAATAGACGATTGAAGACATTCGAAGTACAGTCGCATACTATGTACAGGTTCGCATATAAATTTGAAGTTTAATACAGCTGTTACTAATTTCGAATCATTACTCGAATTAGGATCAGGGGAATAGATTTATCTTTAAAAAAGCTAACGATTTTATAGGTAACTACTAAAAATAATGTCAACGATTTTCATAATTGAAAACGATGATAATTGTGGTATATTTTTCTAATTTCACTATTTAATGTTCTAAATAGTCGCGAGGACATATCGATATATGGTATATAAGCGAAAATAAATAAAAACGATTTAGTACGGTTCTCGTGTTTGTGGATGTCGTGCGTGGTTCATACATTTTAAAATGCCAATTTCGTTCATTAAAAATTTCAATATTTCGTTAGTAAAAATGGATAAACACGTTTAATTACGTAGTGACGAGTTTTTGAAAATCCGATTCACTAATTTTAAAGGATCGTTATTCTGGATTAGTGTGGCCTCGATGTGCTTACAAACGTTTTCGAGCGAATTAATGAAATTAACGAATTCGTCGACATAACGCTGTCCATCCCACAATAGTAAATCATAAACCACTTACTTTCTAGAAAAGAGAACAGATGAAAAAAATCGTGTAGATCGGCTTGATCGTCCAACAAATACAATGATTATTGCAGACGGAATGTCGCGAAACATTTGAATTTGATCGCTCCTTCAAACAACATTATCAAAAAAGGCGTCGACCTAATGCCGAATAATATTTTACAGCCATTCATAATAGAATGCGTAACTATAAAACAACATATCATTGAAAACGATAAATCCGCGAATATTCAAAAGAACGCAAAATTAATAGTATTTGTACGTTACCGAACTTTTGATTATATTCGCGAAGAATTTTGTGAATATTGGCGTATAAAAATACGCTAAATACATTTCGAAAAATTGATAATTTTTTGTAAGAAATAATATTATTTGAAGCAACTGCTTTGGAATTTGTGCTAATGGTGTTCTTGCTAAGAGTCGAAGGGGAATTAGATTTTGTAAACAAATTTGGAAAATTGAATTCCTAATGTTATTATAAACCATTGTCTTTTACATCGAAAAAAAATTAGCGACACAATTAATTCTGTTAACATCTTATTCAATTCTTAAAAACGTTATTAATATAGTAAACTCTGCAAAACCAAAAGTATTCAATTCTTAGATATTCCGATCTATGTGCGTAGAAATTGGTACAGAGTACACCAATTTATTTAGTCATTTAGACGTACGTTGGTTCAGACACTTGGCGTGACAGCTCCGTCGCGCCGTCGTAGCCGCAGGGGAGGTAGTGGCTAGGCCGCTAAACAGGGAAAGAAGGATTTTTTTTTGTATTCTTTTTATTTTAATTCGCGCGGATGATGTAAATGGTTGCCCCGTGGCAGGGTATTGTCTTGTCGCCGCGCACCATTGACGTGATAGTTTTTAAGAAGTGATAGCTCTTAAGAATTATTGTGAATTAGATTCGATGTACGGGGAGTGGGGTAAAACAACGTGGGGATAGCTCGCGTTGCTCGTCTACCCTTAAGGATGATCGTTTTTGTAAGACTTTTTGTATTCATTTTTTCAATAAACGATGGCGACTCACTGGTCCGAAGTACTGCCTTCAGGCTTTCCGGGCCAGTGAGTGTATTGCCGATAATATAATAAAAAAAAGACGTACGTTGGTTCTCCCGTGTTAAAATTATGGAACACCCGTTGTCATTACGTTCGGAAATTCACATTTTTAAATAGGAAAAAAAAACACTTGTTAACCGGCAGATTTAACGATGTGTGTGACCAAATTAGCTGTCTTGTGACATGTTTGAACATTTAAATCAGTTGAACAGGTAACGATAAAACAATAATCGATATTGGTCAAAAAGTATTTAAACGTTAACCAATTTAAGCCAAACATTATTTAAATTTTGGCTTGGATAATTGTCTAAATGGAAAATTGGGAGATTTCCCCGTTTAAACGAATTTCTCGAATACAAACGTAACCCTGGAAAATATGATTCGCGTTCCTCGAAAATCGACAAACAAATTGCAACAAGTGCTCGATCGATACATAAAAAAAAAACGTGACGAATTTCAAAACTATAGTTTGATAAAAAATCTATGTTTGAAATCAACATTCGAGGAGTTGTTGAGGATATCTATAGGTTTTTAGACGAACTTTTCGATCTCCGAGTTAATCAAATTTTCCTAGGAAATGTTTGTAAAATGGATCTTAATAGCTAAAAAACAAACCAATTCTATCAAAAGAAGCGGAAAATGTTTTATCGCCATTTCCGACAATATATATACGTGCAACGGAATTATCCACTTCAGTTGCGATAAAAACCGAATATAGCGATCAATCTCGATCCACTGCACAATACAATGCGCTCGTTATGCAAATCAAACCAAATATCGATCAACTCATGAAACTTGTGACCAATATACAACGTCTTAATAGCCGCTAATTTTTTATACATAGGTAGGTACTAATTGTCGTTTTTGTAAATAAAAATAAAAACGTATTTATAAGTAATATTTAATCGTTTAACGTGTATAAAATAAAATCGCTTACGGCATTTGTATATGAACGCATATTTTATTACGTGATTGGGTTTAAGATTAAGTTTATATTAAACTAGTGGGGTAACGCTCAAAAAAGGTTAAGTGCTACCGATTTAATTATTATTTGAATAGGTAGGTGTATGAGGATAAATAGTGTATCGTTAGTTGTTGGTCGTTTTAACGTTGTTTCGTTATGGTATTGATGGTTAATATTTATGAAACAGGCGGGTATGGAAAATAATTATTTTTAACTATCATAAAAATAATCCAATTTTCTGTTATTTAGATATCAGTTAGGTTCAATGTTCAACAAAATGCAAACATCTCCGTCTAATTACTTAAAAGATAATCTTTAAAGACAAAATATTGGATTATGACCAATAGAAATAAAAAATGTTTAAATTGGCAACTCGTTGCGAACAGAAACATACATTTTGATCAGTATTGGTCTTGTTTCAAGTACGTCGAATAAAATAAATATATTTTTAACTTATATTATTACACGTTATTAAATAAAAACAAAAACACTATTGTGAAATATATTTCACAAACGCGTCGAGATTTAAACGATTTGAATTAAACGGTTTAAATAGATGACGCGAATATTAAATGTAAATAAAATATTTTTGAAAGGCTTATACGAACATTTTGGAATAGTTTTCAATAAATATTCCTTCAAATATTAATTCGTTAGTTAAGTCGGTCATCGGTGTAACGAATTTTCTGGATTTATATTATATTACATTAATTCCTCCGATTACCAATGAAATAATAAAAATCGTTGCCTTATTTAAAATAAAATAGATTTTATCATCACAAACGTAGTATAATCGTGAATTGTTTTGATATTTACGTATATAATTGTTAAATAATGAACACAATTGGCCTCTAAAAGAAATTTATATTAACGACTTACATATTATAGTTCGTTATAACCACATAGTCTACATATTTTGTAGGGAATTCATTATTAATAATTTATTTTGCTTTATATTGTACACACACACACACACACACACACACACACACACGCACACACACACGCACACACACACACACACAAATTGATGCATTGTATACGACCATTGATAATATGTAAACATATTATGTCGATAATTGTAACATAAGCCAGTTTTGTTAAACATTGGTAATTGATTTTTAATAGTAATAAAAACTCAAAATTAACGAAAATTAATATTACCTTAGGTATTGAATTTTCGTTAGGACATTATTTTAATTCTACTTCAGAAAAAATCGTCGTCATAATAATAGATACAATATTAGATTAACGTATAAACTATATATGAGGTATATAGTATACACAGGTATGATGCAAATATATAGGTTGTAAGTTTAGTCCTAAGGTCTTACCACGCTTAATTAAAAGTGAGCGTTTAATTTACGATTTCATATAACATTTTATACCTTTTGTTTCTTTTATTAATCGTTACATAATTTTTCTAATAGAAAATCTCTATAAACTTAAATTACAATTTCCCCGATTCGGAACGTGTATTTATTAATAAATAATTTAAACGACGACTATACCCGTTAACTTTGGATCCCAAACCTAATTTATTTACGAGTAATTTTATCGATAATATTATTATAGTTTTAATTTATACAATATAGATAACACATTTTAATTTGTATTTAATCGTCGTTATCAATTTTAACCAAATTTTAATAATATTTTAACGAGTTTGTTATAATTATCGTTTTTTTTTTTATGTAATTATAGCGGCTATTTAATTATACGAAATGGGTAATTGAATTTTAAATTATATTTCGACAAAATTAAACCTAAAAACAATAATATAATACAATCGCTTGAATATTATGTATCAAAATGTTAATAATAATTATTGTTTATTTATTTAAAAAATAACCGTTCCGTATTAATATACCCGTCTTTGTAGTTTCGTCTTCGATTTCGAAAGGTTTTTTTTAAATATAAATAATTTGAGGCAGAAAAGTATTTTAACAACGTAATTCGTAAAAACATTTCGTAGTGACACCGAAAACCTACATGATGTTTTACGTCTGAAAGCCCATAGAACGTATTCGATAATACGTACGTATTTGACATTTTCGTCGGCAGTGTTTACTATTAATTACGAATTACGTATTATCGACCAGACCGGAGAACGATTTTAGGCGTGCCCCTTCCATTCGGCGAATGCGTATACACTCGTATGTATGTGCGAATCACAAACAACTAAACGACTCGAGCAATTTAATTCGCGTACAAACGAATCCGGTTTATTATCCGCAAAGGCGTGTCTAGGGAGGGGATAGGTAACGAGCTGATGAACACCTTCTCTCATAAATATGCAATTCGACTAACTTGAAAACGTACACGCGTGTAATAATGTATAACGAATTGGGTAACGATTATAGAAATAAAAACGTTAAACCCGTCGTAAAAACATTTTCCAGGCGCGCGACCTAGGTAATGATCATCCGCGGTCGTATTTAACGAAGCGACGTTTTTGGCGCGCGTTTATTTGCCCCGTATTTATATTTACGCGGCGGTTCGCGTGGTTCGATTATTTTTGAAATTCGTTAATTTGTAAACGATTATACATAGTATATACATTTCGCGTTTACGTAATCTGTTCGGATATTGTCGGGCTATTGGCAAATGTTTCTAGTTTCGCTGGATAGCGAAAGTTACGATGTTGCGTAAGGTCGACGAGAGTTATTTATGTACAAAATTTGACCTAGACACTTATTCGCGCCCAGTCGTCTACGTGAAATAACGAACGTACATTATCGAATATAATATTTACGTATACACACGTGAATCGCGTTAAGTTTCGATAATTATTTACTTCGATAGTTCGATAAATTACCTACGCTATTACGGTACACGATTATGACTTATGCAATTTATGTAACGACCGTAAAACAATCGCCGATTAAACTATTTCGATTGATTATTCAACTTATAACTACCGCGATCAAAATGATAAGTTATTGTTACATAATTTTACTGGACTTTTGCAGATAAACAGAGACAGACAACAGCGTAATACGCCTTTACAATATACGTCATAGATATATAATACAGTAGGAGGACACTTATCTTTCACAATGAGCGCTTAGTAGTATCGATAATCCGTTGTCTAAAATGTACCTTTTTTTTAAATAATTCGCGTACGTACCTCGTACCTGTTTTTTTATTATTAAAATTAATTTCCGTACGTATGTGTGCGTGTATGCGTATATTTGGAACCGTTTTTAAATTGTAGTTGGATAAAATATTTGAAGTCATTAAGAGAACGGCGTAATAGCAAACCGTCCGTTTATTTTGTTTCAATATTACGAAAAACGTTCGATTTTCAATTTAGCGATAAAGTGTTTCAGCATTTCAATACGAGTAACCGTTTACATTGCCCTGACCAACCATTTTCGTCTCCGTTAAAAAGAAAAACCGTAACCCCGTTCTCTCGTTTTCTACGAACCCGGCGAAAGTAACGAAAAAAACCACGCGATCGTCGTAAAACGAACACGATTATTGTAATTCGCTTTAAACGAAATTCCCGCTCGTAAATTTCGACTCTTCGAACGATAAAGACCCGCCATGTATTGTATTAACAGCGTTCGTCGAACGATAACACAAAAAGCGCCGAAATTACTAAGCGTTTTGAGAGTCTTTGATTGGAAACCCGTATGCCGACAAACGAATATAGAAAATCCCGTAAACAATTGCCCTTCTCGATAGACAAACGAGAAATATTGTTAACGATCTAGCATTAAGACGAATAAGAAATAACATTTCATCCGTGAGCCTTTTCGTTCGCGTCTTTGTATATATATATATATATATATATATATATATATATATGCAGTAAAACCTCGTCGTAACACTCCCGATTAATAACGTTTTCCAGGTTATAACGTTCGTTTTTCTACGTCCAGAGGTAGTTTTCTAACGAATGTTTACTCGTTATAACGCTCTGATTGGGAACAATTTTTTTTTTTTTTGGTTCTCCCCTTTTCCTTGGTAAAAATTACGTTGTCGCGCCGACTCGCGTTTGTTCGGAAAATAGTTACGAACGATCCAACTGAGGAGAAGATTCGCAGAATCGTCTCGTTGCCGGCTCCCCCGAAACTTTCTACGAATTTTCTATAAAATTGGGTGACATCACGGAATCCTTCGATTAAACGTTAAAATAAAAATTTTATTTCTATTTTTAGTAGTTTTTATGATTTCCCGGTTATAACGCATTTTTTCTTTGGACCCTACGTGAGCCTTTTAACGAAGTTTTACTTTATATATATATATATATATATGTGTGTGTGTGTATAATGATCTCGCAAAACGCTTTTTATTTTTATTAACTACAGTCTGTTCGCGTATTTCAAACGGTGTTGATTCAATTGTTGGCCGCGTCACAAAAAACGTTAATTTCGTCGCCAAATCAGTCGCGGCGTTACCCGAACGTCAGCGATTTGTAAACGACAAAAAGATAAAGAAGGCGTGGCGTTAAATAAAAATGAATCGTACGAATACGGAACCAATTATTGTTATTACGACGTTTATTTATATATGTCTTACGCGATGGTCGAACTTATTAAGTTATTACCGAAAAATAGTAGTGATTGTACGTAATTTTCTTGATTATAAACCGATAAATAACCATTTATCGATAAATCGGTTGGGTTTTGTCGCGAAACGATCGAAAAAGCGGTCGTCACTTTCGTGGTATATTTACCGATTGATCGTCTGAAGTACCTTGATAGGATAAAAAAAAAACACGAACGTGTCGCGGGACACGCGTTTGGAACGAAGTCCCTTTCGTATGCAGGGTTGGCATAAATAATCATTAACGTGCCCGGCTCTCATTCTCTCCATCCACCCCTCTCTTTAAATTTGATTATTGACGCAATAAACGACTATATTCATAAATTTATTCGCGACATATATTTATTTATCGTTTTTTTAAAGATTGTGTTAATCATATAAAAAATTGTGTATTACATATTTTGATTTCGTATATCGCTTTGTGAATAGATTCTAAATACTTATAATAATTTCCTAATTGTTCTATAATTTTTTCACAATTTTTAACGTTAATTTTATAAAGATATCGCGTTAAATAAGTTATGTCGCCGTTACGTTGTAACGTCAACCAAGACCTCTCTATTTGTGCTCCTCGATGATTTCGTTCCCCTTCAGGATACCCGTGAAAATTGTTATTTTTGGCCTATCTTACTTTCCCTTTGAGATATTTTTTTTTGAGGATTTGTTGTCGTAAAATAATTTCGGAATCGATTCTGAACAATTATAACGGTTTATTATTTTCTTATTACGCTATTTGTTTTTTCTCTGTTGGTTAAACGAACGAATTATTAATAATTACCTTGTATTGATTATGGTGTCACGTACGGATAATGTAGGAATACCCTAAATATACATACACAATGTATAGATAGGCCGCGCTGCGTCAAAACAGATAGCGCGGTATATATATGCTGACGCCGTTGCTCGTATATACCAATATTTCCTACCGACTCGTCCCCTGCATGCGGTGCGGCATATCTATACATGTATACATACATAGTCGGTAGGATATACATATATATATACGTCCGAGCGACGGTCCCTATGTAGAGTACTTGTATAGTGAGCAAAAGGAAGAGGGAAAAAGAGCCGGTATATAATAGTTTTATGCAGTCTTATAGTACGTGTGAGAGAGTGGTGGAGCCAGTTATCGGTCTCCTTCTTTCTTTCATTCTCTTTCGCTATTTTATAACGGTTTTTCGTAACGTTACATTTTTTCTCGACTACGAACCCGGCGTAAGGAACTCCGTTCCAAAAATGAATATATAAGAGGAAGCGTAGGTGTAGCGTCGATTATGGATAAAATGAGGGTTTAGATGATTTGGTCATGCTATGAGGAGAAAAGATTCGGAAGCAGTAAGAACAGTTATGGAATTGTGCGTGGAAGTAAGAAGAGGACGGGGGAAGACCAAAGTAGAAGTGGTTGAACGGGATTGTGTGTGATATGAATGTGTGCGCGAATGATGTGGGAGATCGAGTCAAGCGGAGTTTGAGGACCACTACCTTAAATAGCTGGGAGAATAAGGCGAGGAAGATGATCGTCTGAAGTACCTACGCGTAATACGAATAATATTTCGTAAAAACGAACGTATTATACTTTATTAGCGTACATGCGCGGTATCGTTATTAATTATTAAATAGTTTAAAACGGGAAGAGCAAAACCGTTATCGAATGACGAACGGGGAGGGTGTGTGTGGGGGGGTGGAAGAGTAATTGCGGCTTCTAAGGAACGTGGTCTTTCAAGTCATGAAATATCGCGTCGGCCTGGCGTTCCACGGTAATTCTGTTAAACTTGGCGAAAATTACGATTCCAAAAAGTCCGCGGGTCCACCTCAAACATTAGATGATCGCGAAAAGGGGGCGATTTTAAGAGTTGCGTGGAATGCTGCCCGTGGTGTTGTCGATCAAAATCTGGTGTGAAAACTGGTATTCGTAACGTACAGAGGCTATTGGAAGCGTACGTCTGGCGCTCGTTCGAGGAATACTATTAAGAGAACCACCGCACCAACGTGGCAGAAACGCGAGATTAAAATTTACGAGGTCCAAAATGGATTGGGCAAACGAACGGGGGAAACGCGATTTTTAAATAAATATTATTTGAACGGTCCCGACGGATGTTCGTGTGTATCCCGATTCAAGAAGGAACGAACGTATAATGTCAAAACGTCAAAAGGGTAATCCTATTGATGTAACGCTGGCACCAAAATGTCAGTGTTACGGGAAAGTGGTGCCTTCGACTGTACCGTCGGTATAAATATTGGGATAATAAACGAGATTGTTCAGATTTAACAATAGATTATTAATTTATTAATAAGAATACATAAGAACAAAATCTAAGATGCTCTGCGATACAATTATGAGTGCTGTGTTTCCCGGTCACTCCTTGACTAACTGCCCGTCGTGGCCGTGTTCGCCTTACGGTCGTATCGCCGTTGGTGTCCGCTGATTTGGCGTATTCCACGAGTCTCGACGCTTCCACGGTCACGCAGGACATTTGGCACACAATTGCATATGTATCTAATACTCGTATTACAACACTGTCCGTGATGATTTGGCGCGCAATTGGTTATTAAGGACGAAGTGGTTTTCTTAGACGGTAGAATAAACGCTTTGAAGTACAGGGACCTCTTGACAAACCGAAAATTACGTTTTCGGCGAATAGCCGGAAAACGTTTTATATTTCGATACGATAATGCTCCGGTCCATAACGCTCGTATCGTAAAATTATGTAACAAATTCCGTACCAACATTAGATTGGCACGCGCGACCACCAGATCTAAATATTATTGGAAACGTTTCGGTGATTACTAGCTAAAGAAGTTTATAAACGTGCCAAGCAATATTCGTCGGTTTACGTGTACAAACGATCGATTTCAGACGCTTGGGCGCTAATTTCGCAAGACGTCATAACGTAAAGCTTTACGACACAATTTCGAATAGAATTATCGCCACTGTTCGTGCTAATGGAGGGTCTACTAAATATTAACATACCCACATTATTATTATTTTAATTTGATCAGAATTAAACAAACATCGTTATATTATACGTAAATATTTGCCTTTATAATTTTGTCGCGAAACTACGCTATTGAAGTTATATTATTATTATTATAGTTACGTACAACTTTAACATTTATTATAAAATAAAAATAATATACGAACGAAAGTATCAATTTTAATTTATACCGTTTTGAAATGTATATAACTAAAAATATGCGAGCGCTTTTATATTTTTGTACCGTGTACTGTACATCTCAAGCGCGAATGAAAAATCCGTCACGAACTTCGGCAACGGGTAGCAGCGAAAACGTAAACCAACCCTGAAATTGTCGATCCAGACAGACCATACATACCACAGGCTGATTTAAGATCAGACGAAACATCAATCCGCCACAACTATGCAACAGTGTACCAGGACTTTCGGCGAAAAATACCGTCGAATATTATAATTTCGAATGGAAAATTTTACAATGTACTGTTGGCACTCCAACGATTCCGACAAATATTTGCCATTCGAATTCGAACGTTCGCAGATTCTCGCGCGACTCACGTTTACAATAATTATTAACAACGCACAGCCCGCAATCGCTACATGTGTGTGAATTAAATCCCTGTTCGCCACACAAGCAGCTGTGCCATCTGAATTATTTGTGCGCACACCAGATGGAAAATAAAAATTATTGCGTATTCAAAAGCACTTTAATAAACAACACTTTCTTCGAGTAGCATTGCAATCCATACCGGGTTCAGCTATTTATGAATAAAATAAACAACACAATTCAAACGAATATAATTGTAATAAGTTGTATTTCTTAACATGCATAAACATAAGATTTTAGTCATATTCATAACGTTAAATACGTTTCGGTACTTGTCATTATATTTGTTTGAATTTCGTCAAACATATTCGTACACAATGAATTACAAAATAATTTTCCAGAATAGCATAATAATATTGGTATAAAACGTTTATAAAAATAATACGAAAATATAATTTTAAAATAAATTTAGATAGAACAAACATTGTTTTTATATCATTTTGATCATAGTCAACATTATTGATTATCACGATTTTTCAAATTGTCAAGACTGTTATAGTTAATTAATATACTACTTAGATTACATGTCTATTATTATTAATATACTAAAAAGGGCCAGAATGACATAATAACTAATAATTAATTATTGGAAATTAGAATACATTTTTATTGGTTTCATTTTTAATAATTATTTTGAAGTTGATATAACTCTGTGATTATTTCCACGATGAATACACATGCTTGGTTTTAGACATTTTAATGTGAACAAATATTTTTCTTCGATTGTGAAAAATCATTAGTAACATTAATAGTAATAATGATAATAATAACAATAATAATAATAATACTAATAATAATTGGCACTCAACAGCAAAATTTAAATATTCTGATATATAATTTTAACAAGAATTACTAAATAGCGCAAATGATGTAACCATATATATTTGTTTAAATAATGGTGTATGTTTACCTAAAAAATGGACGTTATAAGAAAAATAATAGACTCAAAGGCCAACTAATATTGCCTGAATACAAAAATTTCACACAGATATTGCAGTAATAAAAGCTATTTATATAGGTTTGGAATGAAAGTGTATTATATAAACTAAAATTGTATAGAAATATTTTTCAAAAGGCATTTTTCATATCAGAAAGTAATCTAGTACATACATAATTAGGTCTACTAAAAGTATTCTCGATGTGCTCATGCGTCTAATCTAATATCCAAACTTTATAGCTAAATGAATGTATTTTAAAAATAAATGTATAATAATAATAACTAGAATCCAGAACTTGACACATTTACATTTTTTTAAAAGTGTTTATATATAATGCACAACTATATTTAAATTTGACTTATGCCAATTACTCGAAATTCAATGGCACGCATTTTATTTGTATTTATTTGATAAGTTTTGGTTACATGGTCTGTTTTTAACAATTTTAATACATTTTACATATTGTTTTACTTTTATAGGTATATTTGCGGTTTTTCTCATTAAAAGTTTGACTTTTTCGTAACCATTTTTTTTTTTGAAAATTAAAAAAGTAACATAATAAATCATACAACCAAATCCTTTAAATATACTATTATTATTATTATTTACAAAACCTCCACCTTAGACTATAAGTAACCTATTAATTTTTTTATGGCAGGTCTCATATGGATATTATATCATGTATCTATTTCAAGTTATTTCAACATCATTTTTTGAACAGTTTAGGTCATTTAAATTATTTGTCGAAGTTATTAAAACATTTAAACACATTTTTAAATTATCAAGTTCTGGTCCTTAGTATCAACTAATGAGTAATAATATGGATATATATATATATATATATATCTGAGTGTGTGTATGTAGCATATGGTTATAGTTGGTCAAGTATTTGCTTATGGTTGGTATTCACCAATAAAAGTTTTGCATATTGGGCATGTATGTTTGTACTTCTTGAAGTTATCCATGCAAAACGGTATACACGAACATAATGCACACCTAAAATAGATAAATAATTAATTTTTATTATATATATATATATATTTATTTACGCACCCAACCACAAATAGTAACATGCAACATAAATATGCGGAATTAGATGATTCTTCTTCAATACTTGTTATTACAACTGCTTTACAAGATGGACAAGTCACTTCCACTGATTGTGGACCCAATGGTGGAACTGAAACAATAAAAAAAATCAATAAGAAACTTAGAATAATAATTTATTGTTCGACAATTACAAAAATAAACATTAAAATAACGCAACGATTGTATTAGAATAATACGTCGCCAAAAATTTGTACATATAACGCAAAGGGAATTATTAAACTTAACAAGTCTAAATATGGCGGTCCAATTGTTGTGGCAATTAGAATAAAAATTGCGAGTTCCATTTATTATGGTGAATCAAATAAATATATTGTAAAGGATAGATATGCATTATTATTAATTGACGAAAATTTATATCTGGAAAAAGGTTAAACATATTTTATGTGTACTAAATATCAAAAAAAAAAAAAAAAAAAATGATAAAAAAAAAAAGACTTTAATGGACTGTATAATTATAAATAATA
>JAIPRN010004691.1:0-13687 GCA_025469175.1 Geopemphigus sp. TES_GeoC_2020
CCCCGCTTCCCGTGGCACCGATTAGGTTTATAAATGGTTGATATCGGTGGATCAACCCGGGTCGCTATTAACTTTCCTCCCGGAATTTTAGCCGCCACGCCTGGCTTTCGGTGGGCCTTATCATTTCCAGGGATACAATCCCACCTTTTTTTCGCTTTATTCCTTGCCTTAGGAATTACTTGTTTTGCCGTACACTGTTACCTCCAATTGCGTTTCCAAATTCCGATATCAAGCCTGAGTCCATTTCTGGATCCACGTTATGAGTTTCAATATACTGTCCATATCTCTTGTTCTAGCCAGGTCCTTGTTCCGTTTGTTTATACTTGATCTTTGTTACGTATCCTAGGCCCATATGTGGGCCTCCTTTTAACGACTCTTTTGGTGGACCTGCCCATTATCCGGGCTATTTATGCCTGTCTCCCCGAGTCTTTTGAGTGGTTGCTAGGTCGGTCTCCGTGAGGTAGCGAGCAGATAACGGCGAAGAAAAATCAGGACCCAAACCCGACGTCCATAAGCAACACATCCGTGGCTCGTATCGTCGGGCGAAAATTTTCGCCGTATCCGACCGCAACGACATTTTGACCGACTTTCGTTGCCCTCGTATCCAAATTGTATATATATATTACCCTCATTCACAATGTGAATTCTTGGCCTTCGGTTCATGTGCGTGTTCCTCGAATCCATGACCGGCCGGTTGGGCTCTTGGTCAGGAGATCCCGACCAGGGATCTCCGCTCAAGCCCCTCCACCTCGACAAGGTGAGCCCACTGGAGGGGGATAGGTTCGAGCAGTCCGCCCCCCCCCGTAATCGCGTTTCGGGGCTGAAAGGCTTACATAAACGCCCGACGGAAACTCGGGATGGAGGGGGGGGGCGCAAATTATCGTACCGGTCACATTACCCGTTGTTCTCTCGTCCATCGAGAGAATTCGTTATTGAGTATTTGTCTCGACTAACACGTTATGTACTCGTGCGTATACGTTATGTTATTCGCGAGACAAACCGTTCCGGCGTTTCTTCGTGATCACACAATGTCACGACCGTCGTTTCGATCGAAACTACTCAAACGCGAGTGTATGGCCTAGAGTCGCGGCCCTGTTTACCGGTAGTTAAACCGAACCGTCAATAAACGGCCGGTTATTCGTGCGTTATTGAAATCGTACGTCGTGATCGCCGGCCATTTTCGTCGGAGGATATGATCGACTGCGGTGCCCAGCGTGTTCGACATCGACGAAAAACGCGGTTGATACCTCGTTTTCGAACATAACCGTGTTTAGTTTCCGACCGGATCGCAATAGCCGATTCACGATCGCTTACTCTCGCTATAGGCGGAAAATATATGACTATAGTTTACGTCGGAAAGTAGAACAGACTCCCCCTCATACACACACACACACACACACACACACTGGCAGGTCGCGGCTAAAATATTTTTGAAAAAATGCTCGCCAACATTTTCGGAAGAACTATTCCGCGGCTAAACCGTTGACGAGATAAATCGAACTATTATTGACGACGTTACTACGTACGTCGATCGATTTAAAAATTGCCCTTTTTCGAAATTCGATCGTACCGATGATATTGAACGAATTTTCGTTACGTAACGGAATATATATATATATATAGTTCGGGTATCATATCGATTCGAAATTTGTTTATTTTACCATAAAACACGCGTATGATAGTCGAAATTCGTGTTATAGTCGCGACGTACAATTGACACGCGCCATATACACGTACGTCGTCCCGAAATCGTGAAGTGTACGGTATCTAATACGAGTTACGTTCGTAGCGCGGCTAATCGGGTACGAAACCTAATTACGTCGTGTACGTACAATAGTCGTAAAGAGATTCGCCATTTACGTTTACGGAGCCGGAATGAAAAATGTACGAAACAACCGGACGCGATTTGCTGACGGAATGTGGGACGCTACGCTGAAACATCGGAGCGTTCCGTCTATAGTATAAATCCCCGAAAGTCTTGACGGTGTTTAAAAACGAGCGATACCATCCACGCGATATAATTCCCATTTATTAAGACGTGCGCCGTTTTTCACGACGTCGAATATCCGTTTTAAAAAAGTCGGCACATACCGTCCGTTGTCGTTTGAAACTGGCTAAATGCGTTATGTTTGAAAAACGGCTGTGCGTGTAACGTGAACATACACGACTTACGCGACGCGATAAAACCGAAAGGCCCCTTTACGTAAACGACGAACAACTACGACCGGTTCCGTGCGGGTCCGCCGGAGTCGGGCGGTCGTGTACCGCGGTAACCGACGTCGTTAACGTTGTTCGTGCGTTACGTATGGTCGGAAAAATTATATATTCCTATCGTTCGCGCGCGCGTTCGAATTTTTAGAAATTATTTTGAGACAAAAGGCTCTCTATCGTTCGACAACACTGCGTCACGCGCGAAATATTCTCCAATCGCGCGTTATAAACAACTGTCCCCGAATTCCGTATTTACATTAACCGTAAAGACGGTTGTTAACCACCCATCCACCACTGTTCAATTGTACGAGGTCGGTACAAATACGAACGTCTACTAGTCACGGATTTAAACGCGCCGAAGTTACGTAATACGGCACGAGAGCGCCAGGCGCGTGATCAAAACGTAATCGAAAACGAAATTCTCTGTACTCCCCCCACCCATTTTTAGGTGACGTGCCCGTACGTTGCGTATCCATTCGGACGCGCGCGATTTAGTTTTGCGTTCTTGTAGCCGTCAACAAAGCCCAGCGCGGACGAACAGGACGCGCAGGCCCACAGACATAGCCGACCACCGCCGTAAAACTACGAACGCGGTTTACCGACAAGTATTATATACACACCGTGGCGGTACCGATTGACGAGTTGCGTGAAGCGACGAACGGCACGAGTGCAATTCAAACATCAATTGCAATCGACGGGAAACGCCATTTGTCTTCGAGCCGAACGTTTCCTTCTCCAAATGTTCTCCGGACGATTGGTCTCTTTGAGGAGACACTGGTCGGCCGCCGCGCACCTCCGATTTATTAAACGTGCGCGATTTCTTCCTACCGGGGCGTCCTTAACGATGACGTTTTCAAACATAGCCCGCCGTACCGTAGAAGACCCGACGGAGGGAATCGTCGAAAAAACCGCCGGCCATACCAACCGAAACGTACCGAAAATCATTGGTCACGCCGAAACGTATCGTTACCGACGGCCGCGACGTTATTTTCGAAACGTAATTTAAACGACGGCATTTCCTATTAACTTTCCCACATAAAACCGTTTCTCTCCTGGTTTTCTACTGTTCGTTACGTATAGCCCCATTCGACATTCGTCGTCAATCGGCACCGCCGCGCGCCCTGTGATGCACACCCTCCAAATCGATTTAAATTTAACGAGAATAATTTTTTACCCGCCTCGATTGTTCGTATTTTCTCCGAGACGAAATTGTCGCGTTCAACGCGTAGAATTAAATTATTCTAAACGTTACGCGTCCGAGCGTCGTATTATTTAACCTTTACCGATATAGAAGAGTTACGCGTCAGAATTCCGATCCGGGGCTACTTCTAATATGTACCCCCCCCCCGCTCGTATATTTATGTACGGGTGTATATATATATAGAGTATAAGTTTGAGGAAAAGGAACAAGTAGATGAAACGAGGAGTGAAATGATAATAGATGGAGACGAGATATAAAGTAGGTTGAATGTTTTGAATGTGCGTGAAGCGGCTGGTGTGTTGCGCGACAAGAGAATTTCGACGAGGCTGAATGGGGTAAGTTCTATAAGAGTGTAGCGAGACCAGCAATGCTGTATGGTTCGGAGTGTTGGGCGGCGAACAAGAAAATAGAGCGGAGAATGAACGTAGCCGAGATGAGAATGCTTAGTAGATGGATGAGTGGGGTGACGAGAGACGGTAGAAATGAATATGTAAGAGGAAGCGTAGGGGTAGCGTCGATTTTGGATAAGACGAGGGAGACGGTAGACTTAGGTAGTCATGTTGAGAAGAGAGAGAAGGTTCGGATGGAACGGTTATGGAATCGGGTGTGGAACGAAGAAGAGGAAGGAGACGATCAAAGAAGTAGTGGTTGAATACGATTGAGGAGGATATGAGGATGTGCTTGGAGAATGTGGGAGATCGGACGTTTAGGACAAAGGTGGATAACCTCAAAATAGATGGGATAAAGGCCAGGGAGGAGACGACGACGATTAAACTGTCTTTTAGTAATCGAAAATTTTAAAAAAAAAAAAAACGAAATTAAAAAACCGCGCCGTCCATAGTGTTTAAGCGATTATCGATCGTTACCGAAACTTTCGAACGCGAAACACGATCCACTTAAATGATTGAAAACGACGGCGTGCTCCGATTGATTTACGATCGATTCGAGGACGCGTAATAGTGATCGTAATATATATATATATACAATAATATCGTGTAACGTAATAATATATAACCGGACGTAATATCCGTACGATACACAATGTCCACTCGTACGTTATCGTTACGTAACTAAAACAGTTAAGCTCGTTGTGTACGTCACATTATGCGCGGGTACGTCCGTGTCCACAGCGCGCGTCCAATGGGTCCGCAAAAAACTAATCGTTCGCGTACGTTTCTCGACCGCGCGCGCTCTCTATACTTAAACAATATTGTGCACGCCGCCCTTCGTCCGTCTACCGAACATGCGCCGTCTGGCTCGCGACGAAACAAAAAAGCCTTCGTCGTCTGCGGACGTTTATTCGTAAAGAAAAAGCAATTTTGCGCCCCGTCGCCGTCGTCGTCGGAGGGGGGGGTTGCCCACGTTCGTGCAACACCGACGCTCGAAGAACTGTGGCAAACGAGCGCCGAGGGACGTACGTTGGTACTTTTCAAACGGGACGTCGACAATTGGCACGCTTCTCTGGCGTTTTCAAGTTTACACGCGCGTTTATCGTATACGAAATTTTCCCGTTCCGAAGAAATTATATTTCGTTCCGTTATTTAGTAGTCCGAAAATCGTATTATTCTCGGCGCTATACAATTTTAAGTTTATATATACACTCGCGTGTGTGCGTAGACGAGTTCGAAAAACGCCGACATTTTTAAAAAATCCCGCACGGACGATACAGCGAGAGATAACTACGGCGAAATCCGTTAATCAAACTGACGACGCTTCCGACGCTTATTTAACGTATTCGCGTCCGCTATATAGTTTTGGTTTACGAAACAGCGCAAAAAAAATACCCGCAGCGCTCGTGCAGTTTTCATTTCACGACGTTTGGAAACAATTTGGGTGTTCATACGTTGGACCGTTGGACGAGGAAACGAGAACGTAAGATGAGCGCGACGAAAATAGGACCGTTACGATGGCCGAGTGTAGTGACTAGAAGGACCCGAGACGAAGTAAAAATAGGAGTGGGCGGCGGGGATGCGGCTCTGATAGAATGCGAGAAAATGGATCGAAACGGTTCGGGGCGTGTTTTCGGGTGAGAGAAGAGACGAAAGAAACCATTGGTACCGGGTGAGAGTACGGGGAAGGACGATGAAAAAAATGCGACGTGACGGAGAAATAAGAAGGTGGCTTGTGTGGGCGATTAGGTGGGGAATGATGTAAAGTGGAAGGCGAGTACACGGGTGACAAACCCCGAACCGGTTGGAAGACGGGAAAAAAGAGATAATATTTTTACGGAAAAAGTCGATTAAGGTTATATGTATATATTCGTTTAATTTCTATTCGTCGATTTTCGAACACGCCGTTCGCGATACTTAAAATAATATCGTAAGTCCGGGGGAGCCCTTCGCAAACAGTGCGACCGGTCTAATTATAAAGAATAGAATTCCTATATAACGTAGCGGCGCGCGGAAATTCGACAAACGGTATAACTATTCTTGGCCTACGTAAAAGTTTGTTATTTTTATTTCCGATAATACGAAGGTTATCGTCGTGCGTTGTAACAAGCGTATTTTCGTTACGAGTAAATCGACTAGGCGATAGACAATTAACGAATTACGTTTATTGAACGGCGAAATTTCTATTGAAAATAAATTCGTGAATTTTTATCGCGTTTCGATGTCGTTTACGAAAACAAAAACGTACGATACACGAGCCGTTGTATTTTCGGATTTTTGGCGAAATGTACTCTGTACATTTAACGTTTCTAAAGTTGGAAACCTTTAAAAGTAATTGTACGGAATTACTTCGAAAGGGATGTTTGAAGAAAAAAATTAATAACAACGCTCTCTCTCTATATATATATATATATATATATATATATATATATCGTACTTTAGCGCGTATTTGTGTATCGGAGTCTCCATATACCGTATTAGTCGCGTACGTTGTTTTCGAATAAAAAGCAATACCGAGAATACGCACCGAAGCCATCCTACGGTGGCCCTTTTCCCCGGCACATCGTTCTCGGGAAATATTCGCGTTTTTCGATATATTATCGAGTCCTACTTTATACCCGACGTTTAATTTAATCTTAAATCGAGAAAACACGCGCACATTTTCGAATAAATACCGCGTACCGTTTTCATTGTTGTTATTATTAGGTACCGACGTTTCCGTCGACAAATATGTTCCGACGTACTTGCTGGCCGTTCGTTTAACGGGCGCGTCGTAATAATAACGGACACGTTAAACACGATCGCGCGTACGTTACTACGTACGTTTTAAACGTCCCAGAGTTTGGATCATTTCTACAATCGATACGCGTTATTTTACCTATACGTACGTAATTCAATTGTTACGCAAACAAGCTCGTCGTTATTCACTTACTGGCGTCTACGCGCGTACGTATATTTTAAATACAAATACACTTGTAATTGTTGTAACGAGATCAAACGAACACGCCGTTAAAATTAAATAATACTTTTTATTATTAACGGCGAAAACGTGAACTTTCGTATTATTTATTCGTAAGTCGTTTTGCAAATGAACCGTCGAATACACACGTTGTCTAGCGAAAAACACACGTCGATCGATTACAACGCGCGCGCGTGATTAGTGTACCGGATTAATATAGTAATTCGATCGAACGGGTATATTTCGATTTTCTCCGTCAAATCGGTGGTCGAACGTTCCGCGACAATTGAAACGTTTTTCTCTTGTACACGACGTAGTTGTTTTTCGAAATCACGCGGTTCCCTTCGTCTTTAATTAATCGGTTATTTTTTTTGAAAACTGAACGTAAATATAATACGAAAGTATTCGCGGAAAAATTATTGTGTAGATCAACGGACGTCTTTATTCCACTCGACGCGCGTAGTATTCGCGAATCGGAAATGCGTTCCACGCTTGTTTTCGGGTCAGTATTTTTTACGTAGAGAATATTGTTCGCGGTCGGACGTCGTTTTATTCAAATAAAACGTTCACTATACGGAGCCGTTTGATACGCTCACGATCTATTACGGCCTAGACGTGATAACTTTAGCGCGTATATCTGCGCGACATGGCCGGTACTTCGAAATTACAATTTCGCGCCGCCGTCACTGGAACCTGTTGATACCGTTATGAAAGCCAATCGTTACACGGAGTATTCGATTAAAAGCTCCGGTACAATGAAAATCTACAAAAGGTCGAGAGTTTATCGTCGTTTTCGTGTCGGTTTTGGGGTTTTTCGTTGTTTTTGTTTTTTTTTTTTTAATAAACGTTTTCGGTTTTTAAACACGGCCGTAAGCTTTCCGGGCCAACTATTATCGAACGATAATCGATACATTCTAAAGAACATATTTGTAAACGGTCCGTTTAATTACGCTGCGATATTGTGATTCCATTTATTTACGTACTAAACGTGCACGAGGGTCGAATGGAATGCGCGTAATTACCGTTTAAAATTATAAAGCGGAACGATACATACGGATTGAAAGTACGAAAAGGCGTTTTGCGTGAAAATCAATCGTTTCGCTTTTGTATTTGGAACGAATTCAGATTCGGGTGATCGTCCGCTGGATCGACAACGTTCGGCGGCGCTTCCGCTGACAATTTTACCGACGCTAATCGTCCAAATTGTTCGTTTGCTCGTCACACCATTCCGTAGTTTCACGATTTTATCGTATAGACGTGCCGGCTGTCGTTACCCCTAAGTTCTGATCAGGTTCGGGCGATTATTTCGATATCGTAATCAAACGTTATTACGAAATATGGCCGACTGTACACGTCACTTCTTACGTCATTTATCGATTGATCGAATTTTTTTTTTTTTTTTGGTCGACGAATAACGAAAACGAAAATCGATTGAACGATATACAAACCCTAAACGCGATTTATTCGTCGCGGGCCACGATATATATAATTATTCATCAAAAGTGTTCGGAAAACGACCCGTAAATACCAAATGTGTCGGCGAAAATTATTTGTTTCCAGTCAATAGTCAATTTTACGAATAGCGCGGCGCAAGGCGCATAGATAGCGCTACAAGTGCACGCGTATTTGATTACTCGTTTTCGGTGTTCTCGTGGTAGAAGTGAAACGACCTAGCATACAGCGAGGGTTCATTAACGGGCGATGATTCTCGGGGTGCCGTCATTATATGAGAGTGTTAGTGGATCGAACCTCCGGTATTGGTCGGCGTTATTAGAATATCGTTGAATGCACTCGCCCTACGTTTTCTGAGGCCTTCCGTCGTGAAATCGAAAATTGTATTCGTTTTTATACGCGACAAATAAACTACCGGAAATCGTCGACATTTTCGGAATACTTTAATCGGCCGATTAAATTGGTCGCGTTTTCCCGCCGAAATTGCGTACGCACGTCATTATAAATTTGGCCAAAATATTCGAACGTTTCGAAATATTACGTAGGCCGGAATTATTGAAAACGGAACAAATAATAAGAAATAAAATAAACGTCCATATATCTTCTTCTTCTTCTATTTCCCCATCTATTTGTGCTCCTCAACCTCCTCACGATAACCCACATTATTTACTACACACACACACACACACACACACACACGTTATCAGTCCTCGTATCACACTCGATCATGTTCAACTACTTGTTCTTTGGTCTTCTTCCTTCCTTGGCTCACACTTCCATAACCGTTCTTACTGCCTCTAAATTGTCTCTCCTCATGACATGACCATCCAAGTCTATTCTCCCTCGGCGTATCCAAAACAATAACGTCATATATCGCTTTTAAAATCGTTACATTCAACGTTCGGAACGACGATTCATTTTCGTTTGTAACGAAAATGTCCGTAACCGTATTTTACGTGTTAAACGGGTCTTACGAACGGTTAAAAACTTCCGACGTATAGCACACACATTTGCCGATAAAACATTCGCCGAGGTGTTTAGAGGTATATCGCCCCGAAAAACAGAACATACGTCGAATCGACGATTGAAAACGATTCGAATTGTGGAACGACGATGGTTACTATGGTAAATGATTTACTAGAATCCGAAAATGGCGTGTAAAATCGGAAATTACGGAAAACGATGTAAAAATTTTTCAAAACCGTAAACCAGTTTTGTTACGTACTTTCGAATAAAGGATGGCCAATAACAAATCGCTTACCGGCCTTACGCCGCTTCAGTCGTCAAACAATTCGTAAAAATACGTCTGTACAACTACGATAGTTAACCGAAAAGAGCCAGCCTGGGACCAATGATTTGTAGAATAGGGCGACCATTTAAAAGCGTTCGATAGTACTGACGAACTAATCTTAACGTCATTTTATTTTCGTCTTCGGTTGATATTCGCTCGTCTCCGAGCTTGTGTGTGTGTGTGTGTGTGTTTCTTTTACACGTTTGTTTAGTAAAATACGAACTAATAGAATTGTTATCGGAAGCTATATAAATAATAATAATAAAAACAAAACGAATTAACGGGTCTTTTTGAATACATAATTGTAATTAAGCGAATAAAAGCCGTAATAAATAAAACGTAAATTCGCGTCGTTTATTAAAATTGTTACTAAACCGCGATCCGATGGAGGGACGACGCGGTTATATAATATCGAAAATGATTTACTACGCGACGGTCGGCCACCGCCCACGCCGCCGACATCCTGAGGGATTCTATTTTTACTTACTAAATAAAAGTATTTTATCGTAAATATCGCGATACGCATACTGGCGAACGTATTAATACAATTTCGACGAAAACATTTCGACGGAATAAGGGGACAAACGTTCGAATATAATACGTTTTGTATCTCAAAAAAACTGCGACGGGGAATAAGCTCCGTGATATTTACTAGTGGGTAACCCCTGGCAGTGGCGTACTCAAACCTGAATTTCGGGCCGGGGGGGAGGGGTTAATTTTTAAATAAATAAATCGGATGACCCCAACGAAACAAGACATATTTTAAACTTTAATAGATCGTTCTTTTTTAACGAACACGTTCTATTATTATAACGTGTATTGAAGTTTAAACGTATTTTAGTTTTTCGTTATTATTGACTAAAAATGTACGTGTCTTAAAAAATTAATTTTTCCCGAAAATTTCCGGGGGGAGCGGGGTGTTTTATCCGTTAGTACGCCACTGACCCCTAGCTTCGTATTTAAATACGTTGGAATACCACGGAGAGACGAAACTTTTCGGGGAAAGCCCACCCTGGCCGTTACGTTTAAAACAATTATCCGAAACTAACGTCGTTTTTTGATTTTGACAGTTATTCGAAACCGATTGTTGGCCACGTCGCGGTTCCCGAAAAGGCCAATCTGGTCCGGATATCGACGAATGTAACAAGCCGCCCGGACGGACGTGGTCGCGAAACGCTTCTACGGAGGTAATTCGTCGTCCCCGTTTTACGGATACAGTATGAAATGTTAAACGTCGACGGTGAAAAACAGTAGCGCTCGATCGAAAATACGCCGCACGAAATGGGCGAAATTTCGAAAACGAACTCGGTCGGCGCGTGAGGAGGAGAGGAAAAAACCCGTACACGGGACAGACGTTATAACCGGCGGCCCGTAATTTTAAATCGTATTTTCCGTTACGTTCGTTTCTGCGTGTGTGTATGTGCGCGCGCAAATTTATCGTCAATAACGTAATAATAATAATAATATGCAGATCCCGTTCGAACACGCACGCGAAAAACAGACGGCGGATATGCGGTCGACAACATTTTTGCATATTACACGGCGGGACTGGAACGCCATATGTCGTCACGGTCGTACGCTCCTCTACAACTTACTACCGTTGTCGGGCGATCGAAATAAATACAGTAACGACGAGAGAAACGCGGTTTTTCGTACGGTATTAACTCCGGACGTACAACAAAATCCAATCGATAATCGAAAATGAAATCCCGTAAATACGATTACGGTTTACGGCTACGTATGTACAGTTTTTATCTACACATGGCGTGTGTACAACGAACAAAGTATACGACGTAGTCCGTTCGTGTTCGGAAATAAGAGCCACGACGACGTTACCGCGACGCGTTCGCAAACAATCACATTATATACGTTAACGTTATATGTGCGCTCGTAGATGCGATGCCAGCAAGTGAATTGCACTCCAACAAGTGCCGGGATTTTCAACATTACCAGAGCACCTGATGAAGTACAATCAACAGGTGGTTCGAAAAACTTTGGCCGCGCACTAGCCGGGAGACGCGTACAGAAACAGATTCGTACAAAAGATCGAAACACGCGCACGCGCGTTACACTGTGTTACTATTATAAGCCGACTGTACGAAACAATATAATCGCTAAGTAATAAAACGCGCGTCGTTATTATTATTAGACCGGGCGCGAAATACAATTCGTTTTTCGATTCGATCGCGACTACTGCCGCCGTTGCTGCTGCTGCTGCTGCTGCGGTTGTTGCCGCTGCTACTGCTGCCGCTGTTGCCGCTGCGAAGTACAATTACGGTGTCAGGTCGATTTGGTTAAATTTCCACGCGCTACTTCAGGTACCTGACTTCGTCCAACATCACCGAGTCTAAGAGTGCCTGCAGCAGCCCGTAAAAATAAACCGATTTCTCGAATAAATGTCGCGCCTCCTTTGTTCGCGGCGGCGACGACGACAGAGTGTAGTGCGCGCTCCTCCTACTGCTGGAAACGTAGCGCGTATATTACGCGTTATAATAATGTAAATAATATTAGCCGACTCGAACGAACAAAAACAAAAGTAAAAAGAACGAAAAAATAAAAACGAGTTTTCAAACAAATAAAATAATGGTATAGGTAAATACGTACATATAAATATACGTATACATACGTCGACCCGTACGGTTGCGACTAGCGTAGGTAAAAGATGACGACATGCGACCTAAATGGACCCGCGAAGACTGTCCACGAACGTACACACACACACATACACACACACACATACACACACGTACACGGCGTATGGTCGTCACACTCGTTATATTTATACGACGTTGGACAAACGTGCCGTGGTGCGCCGTTGTATTCTGAAACGGGCGGTGGCGGCGACTGCGACAACGGCGGCTGCGGCGGTGGTGGTCGAACGCTACGGCGACGTGTGTTGGTTGGCGCCGGCGATGGACACTGGCGACGACAACGTCGACGGTGGAGCGTGCAAGTTGCCCACGTTTTTTTCCCCCTATACGACATAATAATAATAATAATAATAATAATAATAACGCGTACGATACACTATTCGTACGTCGTTGCGATCACGGGCGAAACTATTTACGTACGTCACTGCGGCCGTGCGATTCGCGTAAAAATTTCGTGAAACTTTTCGACAAATTCGACGACCGAATTTACTAACGATTATATCGTTCGCTATAATATAAATAAACGCGCATATGTCAATAATATCCACTGAAAACGAGCGGGACATTTGTTGTAATCGGTTCGACAAACGCGGCCGCGAGAATAGACGACGACTACTACTAGCAAGCCGGACGGCGGCGGAGGATTTCCTCCCGCAATACGAACGACGATGATTATTATTATTATTGTAATAGATATATATATAAATGTGCGTGTGGCGAAATTTACCGAGCAGTGTTACCACCTCGTCGTGAACTTTGTTTGTCCGGCCGATACCGCGCACGCCGGGTGCGCGTGTTGCTACTACTCCCGACGCGATTAGATACATTGTACGCCAATGAACGATATTGTTGGCCGCGGGCGTGAGCGAAATTTTCTCAGCAAAAAAACAACGCGACGGCCGCCGTCGACGGTACCGATACGTTGGACGGGCGAAACGACCGCCGGTGGCGGCGGCGGTAAAGCGAATGGACGGTGGGGAAAAGAAGAGGTAAACGCGAAACGAAATCCGCGGAGGCGACGTAGCGAAATAATCGTGGCGTAGTCGACTAACACGGACTCGCGGCACGGTGCACACTGCAGCGAACGTCACGAACACGTATAACGTTTTTGTATTCGCTCGACGACGCTGCAACCGCCGTACGTAGCCGCGTAAATATATACATATAGGTGGTGCGTATACAGAGCGAATGCCGCGGAATAGTTGTCGGCGCGTTCGATAACTCCGAGTATCGGCCCAGCGATAACGAAACGATCGTCGAGACACCGCTCCGTATATAATAAAAAAAAAAAAAGTCTTCGCGGACACGTTACACGACGAGAATACCGCCGCGCGCCAAGACATATCGCGAATAATGCACCGTGCTCCCCTCCCCACACAACCACCGAGCGCGAAATCGTTTTTTATTTTTTTTCTACCGCTGCATCGTCGCCGCGTTGCACTCCTCGAGCGCGCGCGCGCTCCTTTTCGTTTTCGGTTCCAAAAGCGATAATCGTGTACCGTGTACGCCAGACAGTATTGACGTTACCGATCG
>JAIPRN010004692.1:0-13684 GCA_025469175.1 Geopemphigus sp. TES_GeoC_2020
CGTGTTTTTTTTTTATATATATTTTTTCGGCGTACCGACGCGATCGAATTTTCGTTATTTATTCGCTCGCCAATTTCGTCTAGCGTTACCCGCGGCTAATTTTCAACCGAATTCGGAACGGCGTGATTTCGACGAAAACGCCACCCTTTCGGGCACCGTTTTTTTTTTTAGGCGCGACTCGTCGACCCCGCGAACCGTTACACGTTCTTGTGACGATCAAATGTTGGCGGCAACCACCGCCGGCTATACACGGCCGGTGCCGTCGTACGCCCTCGGTTTTCGGCCAGCATATTATTTAGTGTTGGATTCGCGAGAGCTACGGTACGACAATTTTCGAAATGACCGTCGGCCTTACGGGCCCGAGTTACGTCACCGATTTAGTTGATTCGTTTAGTAGAGTCGGCGTCGGTGTACCTAACGTACGTACAACGGACTCGCCGTAATTTCGCTTTCCACCCAAAAAAAAAAAATTATAACGACACGAAACACACACATATACACACCCGAGGCCGTTTCGCGTCGTAAATTCGCCGATTCCGTTCGTACGCGCCAAACGTAAATTGTGTACACCGTAGCGTATTATTTTCGCGGTATCTCACAGCCCCATTCGGCAATACCGCCAACCGTACGCGATCGTCTTGGCGTCTTTCGTTTCGAGGTTACAATAACGTTTATAAAGTAATCGAAATCGCGCCATATAGACGGAAATAATATATACCCGCGTGTATAGCCGTACTGGATAATAGACATCGCGCGCCGGGAGGGTCGATCACGGTGTAAAAACAAACGCGCAATCGGTCGAAAAAACTTAAAAGAGCGCCTCTTGCGGGTGCGATCGTTAAACGACCGTATCGCGCGGACGTCGTTTCGAATTTTCCGTCAGCGTCCGTGTTTATAATGTCCGACGGACTATATATGGAAAAACGTTTACGTTTCGCGGGTATTTTTTGTAAAGGAGTCCGATTGTCGACCATTTTTATGTTTTTTTTTGTCGGCCCCGACGTATGACAACATTTTCGGCCGTATTCGTCGTTGGCTTACCTAGCGGCGGCCGCTAAGGTCAGACGTGTTTTATGAGCTGGGCGATTTTGGTTAAAAACAAACGAACGAAGCATTTGTAAAACGACGGATCGTTAAAGTATATCTTTGTTTTCGGAAATAGAAAAAAAGTCCGACGAATACGTACATATACATTATCGATTTCGGTCATCGAACGATTAAAACGATATAGGAAATGAACGCGCGTAAAACGTCATCGGGTTTACGAATTAATCCGTGAACGGTCCACTACTTTGCCGGCACACACATACGATCGCGAAAACGCCTCGGGCGCCTATTAAACTCTACCGTAATACGAAACGATACACGAACGCCGCAGTGTTATCGCGGGCTTTTTAACGGTTACCTTTTAACGGCGACGTTTATAATCGCGCGGTTTTAATGTCCGACCACGTTCGTCTAAAATAGACGCGTAATTACGTTCGTAAAAGCGCGCGGTAAACCGTCCGGTAGGATTATTATATTATCACGAAATCGGTTCTTTTCGTCACACGCACGACCAAAAAACGAAACGACGATTATTACAATTATACCCGACTACGGTAGACTAAAATGGCCGGGAAAACGCCGGCCGAAATATCGCGCGGAATCCGAATAACCGAAACGTGTACACGGAACGCGTCCGGGACGACGCCCCCTCGCGTCGTGTTTAGGGCCCGGAAACGATTAAATAACGGCACGAAAATCGCGATTAACGGCAAAAGTGTTCCGGGATTCGTTGTACGCGCCGTTCTAACGCAATGACTGGCAGCGGCGAAACGGACGCGAGATTCGCGTGTCGGATTCAAGCGTTGGCCTTTTGTTCTTACCGTCGCGTGTCGCGCGTGGCTGCGTGCGGACGATTCGAACGCGCGTAATAATAATCATACCGTCGCGGTTACGTTTCGGTATACGGTTACGGCGGCGCGCGGTTACGGTCACTTTTATCGCGTACATTTCGTTCGACGGGGCGTCCCGCGCGCGTTTACGGTACGTATTTTCGGCGCCCGGTAAATTCGACATAAATACGGGCGGAATTTCGCGCACGACCGTTCTCGATTTACCGGATTATAGCGCGCGTAGTGTGTATGTACGTTAGACTTAAACCGTGTCACCGCGGGTTGGGAATATCGAGGTAGAATCCGTAAAACTAGAGAAAGAAAATTTACGAAAATACCGACCTCGCTGTTGTGTTTGGTTATTTAAGACAAAGCCCGCTTAACCCCCTCGCCGCCTCCCGTTTCGAGTACGAAATTCGAACCCCTTTTTTGTCTACTAAAATTACTACTACGTTCTAAATGCAAACACGCACGCGCGCGTATATATAGACACACACACACACACACACACACACGAGTATACGGAACGTTTCCGGAGGGAATTCTCCGGAATACTATGTTTGCGCGCGCGCTTTAGACGAACGAATAAAAACTGTTATTTTCGTATAATAATTCCGGTCGTAATTCGCCGTCGTATTCGAAACCCGTCGTTTGGTGTTACAACGGCGACTCTACGCGCGTCCGTCCACACGGATCGTGTATTCTTAAGGTTAGTTGTAATTCTTTATTACATATATATATATATTTGTTTTTTCGTCGGAACTCGTAAATTCGGAGCCGGAACGTCGGCGCTCGCGTTAAAATATATTCCCCTCCTAAACAATCCGTCTCGCGAATACACGGTATACTATATAGTTTTTCGGACGAATATGTTGGGGTCGAGTTATGATTGATAATATTTTTAAAAGTGACGAATCATCGTTCGTCGGTTTATCAGAAAAAAAGCGTATATATTTCGGCGGAAACTACTCGCCGATTAACGAATTCGAATTTATCCGTCGAAAAACGGGTCGTGTACGGAACACACGTATTCGGGAACGTTTTTGTTCGAAAATAAACTCGGACCGTTTAAAACGTATAATTTTGTAAGTGTAATAAACGTAATTAATATATATATATATTCAAAGGGTATACATTTTTCGGTTTACTCGTCCGAATAAAATATTATTAATTACGGTGTACGCTACTATAATAATCGCTACATTTTCGGGACGCGCGAGAATAGATTAAATTACGGAATTGTTCGGCGCGCGTGTGTAGTAGGGGTGGAAAAAAGCCGGGACGAAATATCGGGTTTCCTTAAAACGAAATCGTTGTTGTACACGCGTACGCGTCTAATTACGGCGATCCAGTCAAAGGGACCGTGTAATGGAATATCCGCGAACAAATATTCGACCCGAAAAACAACGGACGTATCGAGTTTAAATGTATACGCGTTGGCTTTAACGTACACCCGAAATGGGCGGCACAACCGAGGGCGTTTAACCCTTTAATACGCTTTTACGAAATCCTAAATCGATTTTAACTCGTTCCTGGGCCGCCGCTATTTATTAATAACGCGTTACTGGAAATGAATTATCGGACCGTTGTTGCGTTTCCCCGGTATCCGGTAGGGAAATATTCGTTTTGGGTTTTCCGCCGCCGTTTTTACAATCGGATATTGGCGCCCGACCAGTTAAAAACAAAAAACACCCGTTTTCCTACACGCGGCTTTCGTTCGCGACGTTCAAATTTCCGAATTTAAATTGTAAATATACCAATATATATATATAAACATATATTTGTTTACGTCGTTATATAATAATAACTATTATTTTCGGTACCGTCAGATTCGGTTTGATAAATTTCTAATCTGTCAGACGTCAAGACGCCGAAATATAATTTGTTTCCATAAAAAAATCGAAATTCCCTCTCCGTTTTTTAGTTTATTTTATAAACATATTTTTTTATCTAATTAAAATTACAGTAAACGGGTAATGAAATTTATTCATATTTTACGTTTACTTTGATAAAAATCTTTAATATACGGTTTCGGAATTGCCGACGAAAGAAGGCGAATATAATTTACTAACGAAATCGCGGAATATGTATGTAAAAAAAGAAAATCGTTCGACTCTTTCCTCCTTCGGACGGCCTTTTTCAAATTTCCGACGCGCTAGAATTTACCCATTTTCGCAACGGTCGCGCAGTCGTGATCGGCTTTTTGAGATTTAACCTTTGATCGCGCGAATAGAGCGTACGATAAAAACGCGATCGTACAACGGCCCGCGAAATACGCGTAATATTCGTAAAATTACGGCCCTTTTGTAAACGTACGTTTGCTCAATAACGGTTCGTCGTACCCGCGACGTTATCGCTCGTTACAGCCGTAATGAACGGGCGATAAATATAAACGCCTATAAAATTTAGCGTCGATTCTTGTACCGTGGCCGCTCGAAATTCCAAAGCCAATTTCGAGGCGGCTCTCCGTCGAACATTGTGGGTACCGTTACGGACGTAACGTTTCTCTATTTGAGAAGACGAGTATAACGACGAATAGTTCGAATTAAACGCGCGAATAATATTCGCGACGAAATACGGTTTGTACTAAATATTAAGGAAGGTATGACCGACGCTTTGACGAACGCCGTACTCGCTCGACAAATACAACACCGACTTGACGCATTCGAGCCATGCTCGATGGGCAATTCGTTTCTTCGGCGGAATCCAATAGCCGATAGTCTCGCGATAATTTCTATAATTAACAAGTTCACGACGGTACTCGTACTCGCCAAGCGTGTGGGAACGTTAGTTTTCGGCGGCGGGCTGCCCCGGTTTCGTTTTCGCGCGAATTAGTGTTCCGACCACGAACCGTACGACGCCGTGACATTTAACGAGCGTCGAATACGAGCCGCCGAGACAGTTTGAACAGGCGCCGTCGTACGACGCCGATTTTCACCGGATAAACGCGACCGGTTTCGTTTATTGTCCCGAAAGAAAATCCGAAAGACTAAAAAAAAAAACAATCGAACGACGAGCGTACGAAATAAATCCGGTACGCGCGAACACGTATATATATATGTTACGGTAAAAATAACCTCGGATTTCGAAAATATATTTTTTGTATTTCGCAATAGTCCCGCGACGTTAATAACGATCGTTTTTATCGTTCCCGTCGCAATATCAGCACGGGACGATTCTTTTCGACAAAACAAACACGACTTCGTCGTACACATATGGGGCGACGTCACGTCTGTGCGTGTCCGTGTTCGTCTGTGGCCATCGTCGCTCTCTCATCACACCCTCGTTCCGTTCATCGTCCGCGTCCTTCGGTCTCTACTATTCGGTTTTTCCACAAAAAAAAAATTATCTATAATCGTCTCGTCCATCTTAAACGCGCAAACAGCTCCGCCACTATTACCTTCGGACACTGGTCGTTCGTTAATTAATATTCTACTATATCGTACCGTTATCGATTCGCGCGTTTCGTTAACCAATCGTAATTTATAACGGTCTAAGTCGTAAACGCACTGTTCAACACGGTGTACGAGTATTAGTGCATCTCCCCATAATCGGTGTTCCATAAACTCGTGTAGAGGTATTACGATTGGCCGAGTTCGATAAATATATATTTCGATAATTCGCGAATTATAATAGAAAATCACTTTATATATGTTCTCTATCGATGCCAGATTAACTTCGGGACTTATGATATAACGTTTAGCGTTCGAATTTTGTCGGTCCTAATTCGCCGCCGTTTTTGTTTTTCCGGAAACTTTTCCGACTCTTTTTCGCCGTCACCCTGTGTACGCGCGAAATACATATATATATTTGTCGAACGAAATAAAAACTTTCGCCTCTCCGCCGTCCAAATAAATTTTGTCGAAATAATAAATTTATTATCGAAAAAATTGTTTAAAAATAATAATACGCTATGTCGAACTTATATACGCGCGCGCGGTAATAAATAATAATAGGTCGGGATTTCGTTTCTCGATACTAAATATCGGTCTGATATTTGTTCGTAACATTCGAAATGTCGCGGGTGTGTCCGTATTTTTATTTTTTCAATTTTAGGAAAGGTTAGTATATATTCGATGACATCGTCCGAATTTATACGCGAGGTGATATTACGAAACGGAACGAAACTGAAATAATTATAAAACGGAGTTGCCCGTCCAACGAATGGAAAATTATTTGTCGCGTAGAATTCGTTAAAATAATTCCGAATAGGGCCGTTTTTACCCGCGAAAATCAATTTTCCATATCCGACGCGATTTCCTCGTGGACCGTAATTTCCCGCGTAGGTTCGTACGCCATTTAGCGTAACGTAAAACGTACTTGGGCCCGGAATTTTTCAGTTTGTTCGCCAAAACGTATCGAATTCAAACGACGTCTTACCGTCGGACGACCATTCTTGCCTACGTCGAGGCCCGTACATAACTCGTAAATAAAGTGGATACTATTCGCGCGTTTGGACAAACGCTATAAAAAAATGAATAAACGAAGTTATGACGTCGTTCGTACGCGAAGCGTCATCTCTCGCGATTATAGTTTCCGCGCCAGCAGCAATCGCCTGTCGCTGTAACTTTTAACCGTTTCGCGTTAACGAATTGAAATCGTTTAAACGGGTTGGACGAGGTTTTCGATTTACGCGATTCGCAGATAATTGCGTCGCTAATTTCAAGACAATATGGTCACGGTGATTGTTCGCGTTTCGTTCGTTAATTTCGGTGCACGGGAACGTTTTTCAAAAATACGAATATCGTAAGAAGATCGAAATGAATTTGACGATAAATAACGAAAACTCGGTTAAAAATAATAATCGAACAAGGTGAATACGTTATACTCGACGATTTTTAAAACTCTTGCAGACGGGCACCGCTATGCCTAACCGTCGGAACATTTATCTAAATATATATGCACGTACAACGAAGTACGGTTGACGTTTAATTTCAATTCCACGACTTTTTATTTAACTTCGTAAATAGAATATTTATAACGTTAATTATTCTACCGGAATTATATATATATAATTAATACTCGAAAAAGTGTATACGAAATTGTTATGTATTTCTGAGCGAAATTAGACGTTGATTAAAATAAAAAAATAGGATTCAAACGTAATTCAACGACAAAAATGAAACCGAGAATTCGTACTTTTGTTAATTTAATTTTTTCTTCTTTTCACGTTCGTTAAAAACATCGCCTTTTCTTAATTGTCAAGACTAAACGAGCACTTTGTACAAGTTAGTTCGTTAATCAGTATGACGTGTACAGTACAGTCGTGATTTTGTAATTTGTTTTTTTTTTTATTCCGAGGAACGCGCACGTAATATTATATATTAGTGTCGCAATTTCGATTATTAAACCGAAAAAATACCACGACGTGTAATAAGTATAATACGAAGTTGTCCTTATGATTTTATGTATCACAATAGTTTCGTTTTTACTAAACAATTTCGACAATTTTAACAAATATTGGACGATAATAATAATACGAAAATAGAAAAAGCCCGTTCGACCGTTATTCCGCGTTTTAAAACGGTAAATGTTGGCGAATAAACGATTTTTCTCTACGTAATGTATCGTTTTATCGTGGATAATTCGACGAAGAACGTGATTGGAAACAAATTTCGAAGCTCGAACCGATAGTAGTAATTATTTTATTATACGTCGGAACTTCCGGACGACGGGTCTACCCATCGACCAGATGGCACAAACCGTTCTTTAGTAATTTATTAACACTTAGAGGAGAGTGGACAAACTTTCTGGTAGTAACCACTCAAATGGTGGGACGCGGTCGAAGTTGACGAATCGAACCGGTTAAACGAATCGATAATACGGTCGAGAAGGAGACGCGATAACCGAAACCGATACATTTACCACAGGCGTTACGTGCAATTACTAGGTTACGAATGTACGGTCACCGACGGTGGTCATTAGATGGTTACCAAGACACGAATTTTCGACGGAAAACGACGGTGGTGTCAGAGTGACGCGGTTGTTTTTACCAAAAGACGTCGATTTCATTATAAATCGCTTCGAAGACGTATTCCGAATTTCAAATGATAACGTAAACGCGTAAAACGTTACTGACCGATATTCGTTTGCATCAAACCTTACGACGGCGTCCCAATGAAAGGGACTTTATCGGAAATAACGATGCGCGAATAGGACGGATTCGACGGCGGAGAAATTTGTGAATCGTTTCGATCGTGTAACGCGGAGAGTAATTATCGAACGGGATTAGCTTTTTTCGGCGCCCGCCCCGAAAGTTATCGGCCGGACGACGACGCGTCGTGCGCTCGTCGTTGCCCGAAACGCGTCGCGCGCTATTTATGTATAAATCCGTACCCTTGGACGACAATTAGGACGTCCGTTTATTGATCCGGGCAGGGTACTAATTTTGTAATCGTCTAGTTCACCCGGGGTGGAAGGGGTGGACAACGCCGAAGACGGGGAAAGAAACTCGGTGTTCATGCAACATACTAAAGTAGCCGCGATTATGTACGCTCATGAATATTACGATTAATTCGTGTTCGTCTCCGAGATTATATTTTGTATACGCTTATATATATATATGTATAAATGTACAAAATAACCAAATACTTTCGTAACCCGTTAGTATTCCGCGCGCGTTCTGCCATTCGTTTTCGTCGCTTAAAAATAGCTCCCCCAACTCGCGCCGTATTTTCGGCCGTTGAAACCGTTATTAACGGCCACGTAAAGAATCGCCGGTAATCCTCGGCAAATATTTGTCCGCAAGCGAATGCCGGTTGCCAGCCATTGGACCGGGGGGGGGAGGGCCGCCGCGACGGCCATAATATCTTGTTCGCGCACCAGCGGATCTCGCGGAAAATGATCCTAAGGACTTTTCGCCGCGATTTCCGCGTTCCGTCCAACGCGCGTGTGTCCATGTGTGCTCGCGCGTACGGCGGCCATGTACGACCGTTTTAGGTGCGTGGTTTTTTTTTTCGGTATTCCGTCGATCACGACCTATTTACTTTCGCGGTGGACGAATCGTTTCGTGAATTTTTATTCCGCACTTCCGTTTCAGTTCGTCTTACGAGAAGTCCCGTCCCGTTTTTTAATTCTGTACCGGGGGGGGGAGAGGGGATAACGGAAGTTTTTGGTATTGCGATTGCGTAGGTTATACCTCGGAGACCACTGTTTAACGCGGTAATGGTTAAAAAGTTACACTTTCTTCTCAATGAAAAGTGGGCGCGAGTAGTATTTTCGGACGTAACTATCCGAAAATTCTGGAAAGTTTTCGATAAAATCGTAAAAAATAACGAAACGTCGTCGATATTTTCGGTAAAATGGTTAACCGTCGAAGTCGAGATTCTTAACGCCCGTGAAAGACGCCCGATTTGATATGATACGTTAAAAAATGTTTAACGTGTTTCCCCCGGCTTAACGTCGAATTTATTACAATAGCGCTGACATACTTTGACGTAATATGTCGATAAAAATAAGGCGTCGTTGAACGTTAAATATCGACCGTTTTTTTTTCGAAACTAGACCAATTTTAGAACGGCGAAAATTCGAAGATAATATTTACGTTCGCGCGTGCGGCGACTGAATTGTACAATGATTAATAATTCGTGTTTGGACGTAACCAATCGCGTAAATGTATAAAACGGACAGGAAATACTATTCGCGAACGTATTATCGGGACGCTCGGAGATTAATAATGTTAAGAACTCGTTCGTTCTTTAAAATGACGCGTGAAAATTGCGTTTTCGCCGTTTCTATTATCGTACGACCGCTAACGAACGTTACGCATTCGTTTCCAAAAAAACGCGTGTGTTACTCGCGACTTAAAATCGTAAGCTCCGCGATCGGTGCGCGATGGAGAAATTCGAATCGCTTCGTCACACGGACAGGTCGGACATCTTTTTACGCGCACGTACGTCGATACTTTCGCGCCAGGTCCACGGGTTCAGGCCGGCGGCGGGTACAATACCGTCGTGATTGTCGTCGAATAGTGACGGGGACGATCACGTATGGCGTTCGTAGTTTGACGGCGCGCGCACTTTAGTAATCGGCGGTTTCGTACGAAACGCGGCGACGGAGCGGCTAGATACGCGTGTCGTCCGCTCGCCGGCGGTGCGCGAAACGCCCGGAAAGATATTTCGATTAAATTACTTCGGTTCACCGGCGGATATTTTCGGCGAGCGTTATTTCGGTGATTTATTTGCCCGAGATACTCGGAGTAATAACCGCCCTATTACATTTTAATACCCCGTAATATTTTTACGTCGGGTTTATATTGTAAAAAGTTTCGTATTAATTTTGGTTTATGAAGTCGCGATTAAATTTAAAAACCTCATCGTCAAATACTATACCTTTTTAAGGCCGTTTTTAACGAATTAATTACGACGCTCCAGTGTAGCCAACCGTCATTTTTATAGTCGTACGATATTATTATTAAATACATAAGACGTAATAGTCGCGCTAATAATAATAATAATAATAATAATAATAATAATAACAACGACGATAGTAAACGCGGGCAAAGTTCACGCGGTAATACATTTTTAAAAGTCGCCGGGCGTATTATTTATTCTATTTGAGGAATAACAATGCTACAGTGGGCAAAAAACTCTCGGAGATTAAAATTTTCTCGGAATAAGTAATAGGATTTTTTAATATTAAGGGTACGAAAAACATTTTCTTCGGCCATTTTCCGGTGGATTTACAATTGAATTTGCATAATACATTAACTCCCAGCTGTTATCTTAGTAAAACCATTATTCCCGTGTTTTTCAATCGAAATCGTCGTGTACGCGGCATACCGGGGTAACGCGAACGTTTTCGCCGCTAATTTCGAGTGGGAACGGCTTATGCGCGAACCCGACGTACAATCGGAACGTAAGTCGCGTTTCGCTCGGGTTTTCCATTTCGCGTACGCTACAGACAATGTGGTCGTCTCCCTCTCACCGGGTCAATTAACGAATACGCGCGCCCTGTTAACGAAGTACGCCTCTTTAAATTTACGCGACGCGTTATCGTCGTTTCGGGAAAATTGTTTATAGTAAATATAACTATCGGCTTTCCCGGCTACGTCGTTGTTTCGAGAAATAATTCTCGTGTATTCCAAACGCGACCAATATTTCGTTGTTACGCGCGCGCAAGTTTATTTATTTTTTTTTCGAAAACGTCGACGTATCGAAATCCGATAGTTTATTAGCTCTGAGCGACAATCGTAAAGTTTATGGGAGACGCCAGTGTGCCGACAAATTCTCGTACGTTACGAAACATTTGTACTTCAGTTTTACGCGTCTGCTTTCTGTAACACTCGAAACGGTTAAATAAGGGAATAAACTCTAGGGGTAACGTACGATATTGAATATCACGTCCGTCGACGTTCTTAATAAAAACGATTCTGCGTATAATAAAACCTTACGGCGAAAACGGCATGGTTAGACGACAATTTTTAGAAATTCGTGAAAGTATTATTGGGTCGTCGAAACGTTGGGCGGAAAAAACCGCGAACACCCGACAAATGGCGAATGAACGATATTTAACGACTAAGCCGTTAATATAATTAACAAAAGGTGTACGGCGATTGATTAAATACGCGAAACGAAATCGAAATTTCGAAAACTCGTTAAAAATTTGAAACGAAAAATGAAAACAACGGAAAACCGGTAATAAACGTTTAAATACGACAACATCGTTAAGAATCGGCGCCGACGTAAGTACATAACGCGTACATGATATCGTGCGCGTAATCAATGTGTATCTCGATAGGCGTGCAACGGTCCGTGCTACCATAATCCGTATATCTTGATACGTTCCACGTATTTGTCGAAATTAATTATTGAAGTGGCCGACGCCGAATGACAGTAAAATACTGAATATGTCCTGCGTCGCGGAAATATTAAACCAATAATAAGACGGTAAACGGCGTTAGTATTTTCGTAATGGAAATATGAAAATCGAAACGATTTTAAACGAAAAGAATAATCGGTAAATGCGATTCGGCGCGTAAAAACGACCGTCGCGCGGTAACGCGCCCGTATATTATAAATCGAAATTACGGAACGACAATGGACGTCCGAAATTGGAATCGAAAACGCGGCGCGTTTCGAAAATCGCAATTTTCACGCTTCAGCAAATCGCGAAAACCGATATACGATAAATAGAACCGTCGAAACCGAATTGGATTTGGAACTCTGGTTTTGACTTTTAAGCGTGGAACCGATTCACGAGAATCGAACAAATTATCGCGAAAACGATATTCCGACGTAAGAACGGGGGGGGGGGAGGACACCGACTTTGTAATGAAAACGTACGTAAACGACGGTTTTTATACGAAACTGATTAAAGGGCGATTTGTTAAATCGTAACACGAAATGGCGAATTCGGGAAGGTTCTCGCCCGGTATTATATAAAAACGAATATAAATATTAAGTTTTACGAAGCGCGAGTTTACGAGTTATTTAAAATTTATTATTTCGGAAAAATTATTTACAAGTATAGTTTGCGAAATAAATCATTCGGACGTTTCCCGATATGTTTTATTCATATAGTTATCCGCGACTATTTGCGTAAGAAAAATGATCGTCGCGGAATAATTAAAATCGATCCGAAAATATACGTTACTATCGGCCAATTTATGCGGAAATATTACGGCCGCGCGTTTCAATAACGAATCTATTCGGCGGTTTCGAGCGCTTAAAACGATCACACGCCGAAGTTGACGCTTATTATTCGCGGGTCGGAACGATTATTATTTTTGCCGGGCATTTTGTTCGAATAACGCGCCGATTGATACGAAAACGCGGTTTTTGATGCGGCGTATCTCCCCCGCAGGAACGCGATACGTTTCGTTTTTAAGTTTTTTTACATAATTATCGGGCTATACGCCACATACGGGGCGTTTTTTTCGGAACTAGAAAGCGTTTCGAACCACCGCGGTTTTTTTTTTTTTATTCGATACGTCGTACCCCGGGTGATGTAGTACACGAATATCGGGAATATTTGGTCAGCGGCTACCAACGGATCGTAAAGGCCGAAACGATAGCGGCGGTCACGTAGTGACCAGAGAAAACGGAGCGTTTCGTGCACGGAGCTATTTCCTTCGTTCTTATATATATATATATCGTTAATAAAGTAGTAATTCGGTACGAACCAAGCAACCGTCTCGTCCTAATATTTATACCGACGGTACGACGAATGGTACGCGTCCTCGTAACCACCGACATTTTAACGTCGGCGTTACATTACCGAGCGGTCGAATAATTTCTATTTTTTTAGCGTTTCCCGATAATCGCGTGTATTCCGTTCGGTGGAGGTTCGTAAAAAATATATGAAATAAAACGACACTGTACCCCGCCAACAGTCGCAGACGTCGCGAACAATTTACCCGCGCTCTATATACGTCTCCGCGGAGAACCAACGTCGTTTCCTTCTCACCAATCGGTTCGATCCGCCCGGCCGTCGTCCGTCCAGTGGGTTTGTATTTTTCCCTATTACTTGACGGCGCGTTAAAAAAAATTACAAAAACGGAAATACCGTACGCACGGTTTAGTACGAATAAATAACAAACGACCGTAATTATTTCGTCGAACACGCCCGCGTCGTTATTAATAAACGACGAAATTTCGCGAGAATTTACTATTCTGAAACGGCCGCGTAGGTAACGGTGTCGCGTCAATTACGTTAATGCCGCCGGTTCGAAATTAAAGCGATTCGTCGCGGTTAGGTCGGTCTCGCGGCCCGCGTTTAATATAATATTAAAAATACGCGACCGGTGCGGAATGGGCGGCTAAGGAAACGCAATCGCGTTATAACGAGTTAACCATTGGGGCCGTATC